>OX596167.1:2052500-2356466 GCA_951394245.1 Cyclophora punctaria | reverse complement strand
TACCTTATTAATATTATTTAGTAAAAAAAACAAGACTTAGATTTATTTTTTGAAATTGTATTTTCAATTCTTAATTATGAATTATAAATTATAAATTTGTATTATGAATTATAAATTTGTATATATGTAATTCTAATTATTTATGAATTATTACTATAAATTATTTTAATTAAAAGTAATAATTAAAATAATTTATGGTAATACTTAATTCATAAATTTATAATTCATAAATAAGTTATACTTTTTAGTACAAAAGTTAGTTACGTTTAGTACTTGATCGTTTTTTTATTAAATATTTTACCTAGGCTTTAATGAAATAATGTATTGAATTTAGTATTTAATCATTTTTTAATTTTTGTATATATTTAAATGTATACAAAAATTAAAAAACAATTCAAAGAACCCGTCAAAGCCATAATTTTATAAATGATTAAAATGCCTGATTACTTTAATTTAGAAGAAGTATGAATATTTTTTGGGCTTTTTTTATGATTAAGTAGATTTCACATTTCAGTTTAAGATGCTATAATATTTTTTTCAATTTAAAATTGTTATAAACCTGTTAGGCATGTTGTAACATTATTGAAATAAAAGTAAATGTTGAATAGAAGGTAGTATAATACTTAATAATTATTGATTTCGTATTTCAGGTAGTTTTATTTTATTTGAATCGACTATTATTGGATATAAGAAAAATAATAATTGATTTCCTACTAATTCTGAGAGTAACAGGATTGATTTATTAGTCAGAATTCAATTGATTTATGATTAAATATGGTTTTTAATACAAAAAATACTACATTATATGGGTTTTACGACAGTAAATGTGACCATAAGCTTACCAAAAATGGATATACGACCTATACAGTTTTTTTAAAGTACATTTTCATGGGGTGTATTAACCAAGAATTGATTTTTTCTTAGACGTAAATCCAAGCTAACTTTAAAACAAAAGAAGATAGATATGTTTTGATGATTTAACCTTTTTCATTTGCAAATTGTAAGAACCTTTCTCATTGATCATTTTTTTATATCCTCAAAAACAAAAAAGTTATAAATGTTTATGTAAAAAAAAAATTGTTTTTCTGCTCTCCTGAAAAGTCAGGTTTTGGTTTATACGACCTTTCTACCCAAAGGTATCGATATATACAAACACATTTCATAATTTAAGTTGATCTGAATATTAAACTGTAGATTAATTGCAAATTAAATATAATATTATGTAGTACTATATTTTCATACTTTAGATATAAATGTAGCTTATAACTAAAGAAAGCAACACTGATGTTTACTCAAAATATAATGAAAGTAAAAAGATTGAAGAAAACAAGCAATAAGAGAATCATTGAATTATAAATAAGTGAGTTAATTTAAGGTAAATCTTATTTTTATAGGATTATTATCACATATGTGTAAAGAGAAGAGAAATGGCGAGTTAGTCTCAAGAGCTAAGACAGCTTTTTGGCTCTTTCTTAACCGATAACCGATATTCCTTCATATTCGTATGGTTAATTTCGCTTTACTGCCTACAGTTGTAAGAACGTAACTGAGTACTCACACATTCTTACGAGCCAGAATTTTGATACAGTAAACCGTTGTGTACAAAAAAATTGAAATATGTTTTACCGTTTACTATTTGTGATATTTTATTTTAAACAAGCAGCGCCCCGTGGTTTCTTCCGCGTTGTGCCCTTTCCCGTGAGAATTTCGGGAATCTTTGTACATAATATAAACCTTCCTCTTGAGTCACACTATCTATTAAAAAACTGCGGCAAAATCCGTGCAGTAGTATTTGAGTTTATCGCGAACAGACAGACAGACAGACGCGGCTGGGGACTTTGTTTTATAATATGTAGTGATGAGATATGATTATGTAGAGTCCAAAAGCTGAATTAGTCTTTATAAAGAACAATATTTTCAACTTTGATTGTAATTTTAAAACAGTCATCCATAACAAACTTTACCTCTTCATAACATTAATGTTTAGGCCTTAAGTCCTATTACATTAAAGGTCTATTATGATACATATACAATACGTATTCCATTGTACAAAATTATTATATTTTAAGTAGCTTTTAAACTTATGTATTCATTTATATATGGAATTGATTCGAATTACGATAAGTACCGACCCACACGTACCACAACCAAACCACGACCACAACCACACCACGTGGTCGGGTGTTTATTTTGTATTCAAAATGAATAGGACTATTCACACGTACCACGTTTTGCAGTCGTTATCGACCGCTTGTGTGATACCGACGACACATCGCAACCACAACGCTACTATCAGCGACACCTACAACTAGTGTCCGTCCAAATCGCCGACATAACGTGTTAAATGTAAACTGTGTTCGAACACGACGTCCGCGTCACCACACTGGTGACAACGCTACCTCATCGACATTGTCGTAAACACAATGCAACTACAAAAAGCTGCAGCGCCACTATTCGCACGTAGCCACAGCTTGAACACATTGTGACGCTGCGATGCGGTGTGGTTATGGTACGTGTGGTTAGGCCCTAAGACTATATTGTTTAAATTAAAGTTTAATGAAAAGAAAGCAAATGTATCAATAAATATTTCAGCTAAAAAAAGCGTATTAATTACTAGGTACTTATTTTAATTACGGATAGGAAAACATGATCAATCATTTACATAGATAAAAAAATATTCAATTTTTTGTATGCTAGTTATGAAAATCCATACCTAATAAATAATAACCTATAATTTGCTCATTTACAAACTGATCACCATGTTTGCCTTTAGTTCAAAGTATGTAGTAAATATAATAATATACTTAGTAATATTTCTGCAATAAATAGTTCACTTGATACTTCCAGGAATTTATTTGTAACATTTTAAATTTTTTTAGAAGAACGGTTAATGAAGTTATTGTCTGTATTATATTGTTAGTTACAAATATGTTTTGTAATAAATACTTGTATTGTTTGATTTGTTTTTTATTAAATATCACCCGATAGTAGAGTAGGCCCTACCCAAAGACTACAGTATTACTACCCGCCTAGCATTAATACTTAAAGACAAAATGGTGTCTTCCACAGCAGATATTTTGTTAACTTATGGGTGCTAGTGATATTGTTCCCAACTAGGGAACATCTCATCAGGGGGATAACATCACACAGTGCGCTAGATCAGATGGATCATAGAAGAATGTGGGTGATGTGGGTCTCGCGGTTTTTTTGACAAATGTCAAGTCAGTTTGGCTCTTTGAAACTTCAACTTTTATGATTTGCCTATTAACAAATGGAACTACTGCATATTATCCTCATTTCTACATTTTCTGACAAAAAGGTACGATTATTCACAAACTAATCACTACATAGTATAAAACAAAGTCGCTATTTTTGTCTGTTTGTCTGTATGCTTTTAATCTTTAAAATTACGCAACGGATTTTGATGCGGTTTTTTGCAATAGGTAGAGTGATCAAAGAGGAAGGAAAAAAAATCCCGAAATTCCCACGGGAACGGGCACAACGCGGGTAAAACCGCGGGGCGCTGCTAAGTAGGTAAATAAATTAATGTGGTGGTTCCACCGGGTGGTTCAGTGATATGGGGTGGTATTGATCTAAACATGGTTCATTAGTATTTTGCATTTTAAGTAATATTTTAATTCATTTATTTTATTTTTCTTCACACTTCAATGTACCTAAATATTTAATGAAAATCAAACTCGGAAATCGGAATTATCTGGGCCTGTAGGTTTATGGAAACAAATATCCAACATTCATTATCAGCATTCATTATTGGATTATTGGTTACTCGTAAATAAATACCAGTTAGATAAAAGTGAATATCAGAGATGTGATTAGATACAATTAATTATTTTCAAATTTCGTAGAGATAGTGTAATTAATTAGACAAGATTATATTCTATCTAAAAAAAGCTATGCTAAAGCATAGTGCTAAAGCCTAAAAAGCTCATTTCATTTCAGCCATTTTGTAATCAATGGGCCGTTGCTTGGCAACGTTGCTAGTATCTGAATTGACTCAGCGTGCTTTATTCTGATTGGTTCATGTCTCACGATTCGTTCGGAAACAGTCTCACTCGGTTTGGGTCTAACCGATCCCGAACGAAATATTTTAATAGCGGCCGGCGCGGCGCGGCGCAGCATTCGGCAGTTCGATTCTTCCATTGGAGTCGTGTTTGGCGTTACGTTTGAATTAGAGCTTTTGCGGAGGTGAATTAAATTTTATAAGCTCGAGAACTTTAGTGTTTTGTGCGTTATAAGTTAGGAAAGAACACAGTTTTATAATTCTATCACGATGTCGACGGAAGTAAAGAATAACGCTCCCGAGATCACAGAAAAGGAAAAAGAGATGAAGGAGGACGCGCCGGTAGACAATGGCCAAACTAAGGAGGAGGCGCCGGCAGCCGACAAAGCTGAAGAGAAGGCCGAGGAGAAGAAAGTCGAGCCAGCCCCGCCGAAACTGAATGTACACAAAGCTAATTTCGAAAAAGACGTCGCGTATTTGTATCAATTCCCGCGAACCCCTTTGTTGCCATCGACTTCTCCCTTCTGCTTGAAAGTTGAAACATGGCTTCGGTTAGCTGGTATCAAATACGAGGTAAGTGCATTGATGTATTATGTTTGTTTGTTTGCTTTATAATTTTCCGCGGTTTTTAAATCTTGTATCCACAGGGGCTGCGTGCACTTTACGGCAACGGTTATAATTTATATGTATATTTTTTTTTGTAACTTGTTTTATGTCCATTTCTATACGATTGCTCTAAAAGTAAAGCGAATTTATAAATCATTTGAATAAATTGCAGAAGCGACTGTTAAACTTTTAAGCATGTGTTTTTTTTTGTATTCCACTCGATCAACTCTCCACACCATTCCTGCCGAAATTAAGCCGAAACGTATTTTATTAAACTTGTGGTATTTTAATTTTTTAAACGATAGGAGCTTTTCTGTTTAATTTTATAAATCCACTTATAGTCCCTCCCTATAGATCAGGTTGGTCATGTTAATGAAATGGACAAAATAGCACTTCATCTGTCCACTCAAATAATTATAAATAACTGAGCCCTCTTCATTTTATCAATTCATTCAAACTAACCAAATATGTATAGAGGTACTAGCTGCGCCCCGCGGTTTCACCCGCGTTGTACCCGTTCCCGCGGAAATTTCGGGATGAAAAATAGATGTTGGCCGATTCTCAGACCTACGCAATATGCTCACAAAATTTCATGAGAATCGGTCAAGCCGTTTCGGAGGAGTACGCGAACGAACACTGTGACACAAGAATTTTATATATAAGATTATAGAGTAGGTAGGTATGAGTTAACAATAGCACCTCATCCTCATATTTTTATGATTGTTCAATCATTTACAGTATCACTGTTAGGCTTACTTCAGATAGACAGCCTATCATATTGTTTAAAAGGCAAACTGCAGACCGTAAGCTGCTGCTACAAATTTACAGCCTTGGCTATGATACTATGGGATTCCACCAAAGAAATACTGCAGACTGCAGTTGCTGTATGCCATTACTGCAGACTGCACTTGGAATCAATTTATTGAAATTTTTAGAAACCAGAGTAACTGCAGTCTATTTTTGATGTGTACCATATGTCACATCATGACAAAATTCAGCCAAGTTCATTCAGAATTTAAAGAAGAATAAATAGTAAAAAAGATTCACATTATTGGGATAATTACTAAATGAAATTATCATTAATATGCTCAATTCAGATTTGTCTTGTCAGCATTATCTTAAAAAAAATTCTCATAAAGTTTTTTAATAATTTGTTTTGGTCCTAATGAGTTTAGTACTCATTTTTAGGGTTCCACAGCCAAATTGGCAAAAGATTTAATTTGATTTGTTATGGATTCGTCGTGTCTGTCTGTCTGTCCGTTGGTATGTCACCGCCACTTTTTTCCGAAAATAGAATAACAATACTATTAAAACTTGGTAATTAGATGTTTGCTGTGAATTGCATTAAGATTTTCACACAAATCAAGGAAACAAAATGTTGGGGGTTCCGCAAACTCAAAACTGTAACTCAAAAATGATATTAATGATTTTTTTTTCTGAATTGAATAGTTTGGGCGAGAGACACTTCCATAGTGGTAAAATGTGTGACCCTGTCCCCTGTAACTTCTAAAATAATAAAATGATAAAACTAAAAAAAATAAATGATGTACCATGTAAACTTGCACCTAAAATTGGTATGAACAAGATCTAATAAGTAGTTTTTTAATACATCATAAATCGTAAATCGTAAACCTTTCAATCAATCAACTCAAGTCTTCTAACTACGAGAACTATATTATGTTGCTGCTACGGAACCCTTCATGGGCGACTCGCGCTTGGCCGCTTTTATATTATAAATGCGAAAGAACATATCTTCTATTCACACTTTTTATCCATATTCATGCGGGAGACACTAACACAAATAGAGTAGAGTGTAGCTTATCGTCTTCAAGTGTTTGAGATGGTGTGTAATCAACTAATTAATATAGGCAGTCTACATTTTATTGAAGCTAATTGATGACCTCATGACATAGCTATGAAGGTTTCTAATTTTGGATGTAATGTAATGTGGAATAGGATCATCTTCATACTATGTACAAAGTCACAGCCTAAATAAAAGCTACTTTTCTAGATACCCAGCTCTTTTAAATTAATCAACTATAGAGTGATAGGCATTCTACTTTTGTGTTTCTATATCGATAGAACAATTTTGTGGTGGATATGGTCCATAGTATTCAAAAATTCAGGCACAATGCTAAAGCATTGTATTTCATATCCAGCATACTAAGTCGTAATCTGTACTATACTAATATTATAAAAGGTATTGGTCGATTTTGTCGATGTTGTTAATTCCCGAGATTAGCTCGAACATACAAACAAACAAACTTACTAATTGTACCTCTTCATTATAATATCATATTAGGATTAGGATGACGCCTGAAATAAATATTCAATATTTTTAATACACATTCTTGACACTGTTTTCTTCCCTACCTTCAAATTGTATACTTATAATACCTTCTATTTTACCCATGTTATTTCGTTACTTCGAAAGAAGTTACTTCCTAGGTCCCTTAGGATCTATGATTAATAGGTACGCGATTGGTTTTATCAGAATCGTTTAAAACTCATTAATCACGGCATCTCAGTAAATGCCTACAGGTCAAAATCACTCCTGAAAAAGTCCCACTCAAAATGCCTAAGTTTCTTCTTTGTCTGAGGCCTCATTCGCACGAGCGCTTTTTTTATAACTGTCGTTGGGAATGAAACCTGTCTGTCGTCAGTTGTACCCCACGCGTTTAAAAAGCACTTATGCGAACAAGACTTAACTTAGTTTTTCTTTATAATAAAAATTGCTTTTTAGATATCGATCGTAACTAACTGAAAGCACAAATATAGACACAATTTTTGGATGTAAACGAGATTCACCGGCACCGATAACGAGCTTTCGTAGGACGCGTGTCGTTTGGTATAAATCACATCGTGTGAATACGTCCTTACATCGCATTAAATTAAATTGAACGTGGGTATTTCAAAGCTTTCAGAATGCGAAATATATTTACCTGTAAACCATTAATGAAATGTAAATACAATTGTACAGTAAAATCTGGGCATGTTTCGATAAACAAGTATTAAATTCATCTGAAGTGTGGGGGCGCGGCGCCGGGCGGGGGTGGCGGCGGGCGCCCGGGGCCGCCGGGTGGGGCTCAATTTTCAATATGTACATAATATTATAGACCTACCCAACCTAGGTGTGGGTCCAGACAGTTCCGTATACCTACATTTATAGGCGTACAGGCTATAGGTACGTGAAAGTCGTCTGCGATGTCTGTATCAATATAATTTGTGTACTGAATTTATTGCAACACAGTGGTAATTTCTTCATCTTTGATATTGTTTTTGTCATTTATTCAATTCGACTGGACACATAGTAGCAGTACTAGCACAAATTCGACACCAAGACGTGCCAAGACGGTGCGACACGATGTCTCGCATTCCGGTAATATAAACACCTCTGTAGTTACTTATCGCTGATAGGTAGTTGTAATATTAATGTTGATATATTATTCGATTAACATACTTCTCCGCTGTACGGCAAAAATAAGTAGCTTCTACCTATCTACGGTGGACGATGTGGGTAGCAATAACATATGAGTTTTTGTAGTAATCATTAAGTTTATTTCTCAAGAGATTATATCTACCACCTACTGGTAATTTAAAAAAAACTTCAGATACCGAGTGAATCAGGATTAGTCGGAAACGAAGAGATTTAAGAGCGTATGACTCATCGGATAAGGTCCCGTTCGAAGCCTGTTCTGTAGATTATTCCAGTCGGCCGCTGTTGTATTGCTACTTCCTATTTATTCATAGTTTGTTATTCAACAAACAGTACAGTGCTGGTACAAGTACTTTGGCAGCCTTTATCTTACTACGCACCAACATTCTTTCCATGCTAATTGAGCGCCGAGTCGTGTTTAACTCCATACTAAATTAAACCTTTGTATACATCGATGTTTAATTGCCATGTCTTTACTAATTATAATTTGTGTTTTGGTATTCGAAGTATGCTGTGTAGATTTACGAGTTAGTTAACACTGTAGGGAGTAACAATCAAATGTGAATCAAAAAGGAGCTTTTCATAGTTATCAGTAGCACTATTTGCAATTTGGTTCACAAGAAATAAAAGTTACCTAGTTTGGAACACGGCTCGTCATGACTACGAAAGCTCGTTGGTCGGAAAGTCTGAACCACTGATTAGGTCGTAAACTTTCCTGGGGCTCGAACATTGAAAAGCTTTCAAAAGTAACATTTACTCCACATTTCAACGGGAGCCTTATTTAATTTAGGCTTATTTTCAGAATTTGAATCATAAGAGTATCCGCACCACACTTCATTAATTCCATTAATTAAATGAAATTAAAACCATAGTAGCCCGTGTTAAACAAAAGATCCCATTTATTTCGCGGACGGTTATTCGGACATGAAATTAAGCATAGCATTGAAATCAACTGAAACAAATTGCGTTGCGTAAAGTTCATTAAACATTTCAATCACGTACGACAAGTACAAATACATAATATATTTATTGTGGTGTGTTTAATCAATAAGGACGATCATCAAACATATTTGTATTGTCGCATACCATAGCACGTAGTTAGTTGTCCGGGCGTCTGTCACACGCATGTAAAATGCAAACAATCACATCAAAAATGCAAACAATCACATCATTAGGGTGTTGGCTAGCCGATACTATTGTTTATGTACTTAGCGTCCGTATTGTTGAATGAATTAAACTTCTTTCCCGTCCGAGGAAGTTTTATGTGGTTTTACTTATTATTAGTTAGTACAAAGTTAAATCTGTGGTTAGTTCGGAAGTATTCGTGATTTTCCTTCCTTACTTTTCTGACTTTGGTAAAGGAATTCAATATGTTCTACACTGCAAGGAATGGTTTACTCGCAAATGAATCATACAGCATCCAACTTAAAATAACCTTAGGGCGCTTTCAAATTATGCGTTTCGTGTCGGACCGCTGCGGTGCCGAAGCGGTGTGTTTGTCGTATTGTGTACGTACGATCGTGTGTTTTCATACAAATCGAGCAGCTCGGCAACAGTGCGTAATAAAATTATTTCGCGGTACCGCGACCGACGCCGCACTGTTGCCGAGCTGCTCGATTTGTATGACACGAAACGCATAATTTGAAAGCGCCCTTAGTAGGAACAAGAAACACTGTAACCGGATAGTTAAGTTACAGTCCACTATAATTTAACTGTATCCATTCAACATACATAAAGAAAACACATACTTATATCTTAACTGAAATACCGCGTTAGCTCATTTTAGGGAACTATGTCATCTGCCTCAACACTTTGGCAAAACGTGATTCAAAATTGATTTGATATTCCGCTTTATAAAAAAATACCAAACTCTTAAACAGTTGAACTGTTAGCTATATCATTATTGCGACGTTTAACAGTATAAATGGAAGGATGTGGGATGCGTGGAATGCCTGGGTGAATGCACTATCCTGTACTTGTACCTGTGCTGTTTTAGATAAACTCGACTCGGTCCAATGTGGTAATTAAAAACAGCATATATTTTTTGGTTATGTATTTGTGCAGTTACATTTCTCTCCGGTAAGGTGAAATTAAATCCGAATTTATATGAATCATTTATAGTAGTTTATGCAACTGTCATATAAAGAAGGGTATTAAAACACGAGTGTGAGTTTATGAAACGAGCGCAGCGAGTTTCATAATAGTAACGAGTGTTTTAATACCCGTGTTATATGCAGTTGCATACACTACTTTATCTTCACTAATGCAATTAATCAAACAAAATTTTAAAAACAAAACACATTGCGAAACATTTAATTCACGCGTACGTGTATTGTCACAGTGCACTTGCCGCCATTAAAATCTAACCAATGAGAGCGCAGCTGCGCGCGCAGGCCCGCAGGGCGCGCGCCGCGCAGGCCGCGATGTTATAATGAGATTTTACGATATCGATGTGGATATTATAACATCATGTGCAATTGCTTAAATTGAGTGTTTTAGTTGTCTGCGCTATAACAGTAGTAATTATAAGTCAAGTATTGGAAACATAAGTAGAATGTTACAACATTAGTGTAGATAAAATATTTTATAGTATTTTTACAAAATACCGATTGTATTCTGTGAAGGCGAAGTACCTGACCAATTTTTAGGCGTGGCATAAGGGTGTTTTCGTGTTGAAACAATAGAAGCAGGGCATTGGTACTTGAAACGCAACCAACGAACATGTGACTATTAAAAGTATGGATAGTTGTACCTTTAACGACAATATGACTGGGCCTTACTTAAGTATTACTTCATACGAAATTTACTCATAAATTTTCAATTAAAATACACATTGACAATATATCGACATTCACAATAACTTATTAAACATGTTGAAACTATTGTCGAGGGTCAGACGACTAATTACCCCGCGGAAGATGAAATTGACCATATCGCTGTTGTATAACAATGCACACAAAATTAGTAACAACGCGGTTTCGTATTGTTATTCAAACCTTTGATTGCTGTACTGTTGTTAAACTGTCAGGTGCCTCTGTTATACGCAGCCTATTCACTTGTAAATTATTGTTAAACACAACACGTTGTACGACCTACGATAGCCATTATATCTTCCATGAAGTTAATGAACTCCCTAATGGTATAAATGCTGACATAATCTGGCGTCTGGATCTTTAATCAATTAAAGCCTGAAGTCGTCCCTCGACTGTGTAGAGTATTCATCTCGACGCGCCATTGTAGGTGGTTCTGATTAGTGATAGGATAGTACAAACGCCTCTTCAGGAGAATAAGATAGTGGATGGATTGTGACGCATCGTATCGTACTTGATAGGAGTGCACCGGTCGTCGACCTGTAGGCTCCAATGGGCGGCAATTTAACAAATAGTTGCTCCCCAGCTTACAGTCATTAATTTCCGAGATACTCGCCGAGCCCCGGGTAAACGTTAAACCTGCTCTAGATGCCGCATCTCGTGCTCTCTTATATTATTTCTTTAAATGTTCAAATGATTTAACGGGCGCGATAAAATGGTGTAAATTAAATTTGCTGTTGGGCTTTAACGCGCTAGCACAACATTGGGCCCTTTGAGCTTTACTTACACACCAATTAGCGTATTACCCCACAAACAAGCCGTTGCCTCACTGAGCATCCGACTTGAATGAATACCTGAGTTGGTAGCTAATGACCATAAGGCCGCGCTCTTATATTTAGGATTTAACGCCTAAAATGGCTAAACCTTGCCATACCTAAAGCTACAAACCATAACTAAGCAAGAAGCATCGTTGATATAGGTATGTGTATCTGATACGGTTCGATTGCACCATCTTATTATTTTTATTACAACAATATTATTTTGTTTGCTATAGTGTTACAGTAGCGGTTTATTTGCAATTCTCGTATGTAACGTGCCTGTGCGCATGCAATTAAATTACGCATCGCTACTACATTATTTAATTTATATTCTCGGTGCAGTTAAGTTTGCCGAGAACGTTGTTATTGCTTTTATTACGAACGTTAATCAATGGATTATAGAATAACGTAAACATAATACGTTATTTCCTTGTAAACTATGTTGATACCAACTAATTGTACTTTGAAAGTACATTACTAACTACTTATAAAAAGGTAAGTATTATAATTTTTTTGTTACCAATAGTCGAAGTGGCAACTAGTTTGGGACTTTGAATACTTCTCTTATCACACTGGTACTCGTATGGCCATTATTTTTTAATTAACCGACTCATGGTTTGTTCGACCCTGTGACTAACCCGTTGTCCAGTCATACTTATGACTATGACAAACACCATTACATAGTATTTGTTATTAGGCTCGTGCAAGCCGCTCTATTTAAGTCGCTGTGGGCGTACCAATTAGTTTAAATTTTCGTCGTACCTATGTATAATGTGTTTTTACGAGAGAACTAAATAAAGCATGTTTTATCTGTACTACAATAATAATCACAACGTAATACTCTCTTTGACAACTATTTATCAACACACCAAATGTGGAGAGTACAATTATTTGAGAAAAAATATCGAGACATTGTAGAATGTGCAAGGTATGGGCTAGTTTAACTTTCGTTTACATCTTTTTCCTGGCGACACAGTTGAGTTGTAGGAAAGCTCATGGAAAATTACATTAAGTACATCTACAACCTACTTTCATTCGATTCCAATCGTCCGATTCCAATAGCACATAGATATACAACTAGAAAGTGGCAATCATGCTACAAAGTATACAGAGAAAATAATGAAGATTTTATACTTTTCTGCGAATAATATTGGGGTTTCTAGTTAACGGATATTTCCAGGTTTAATATAATTACTCGGCGTATTATATAAAATAGGGCAAGCCATGTAATTATTAATACGCGTCTTCGTTATTATCCTCAAGGGATAACACACGCATAGCGTGTTGTGCCGAATTAACATTTCCCTTTGTGGCCAGTGGCGACGTTAACTTTATTTTACCCTTTTTACCAAACCTTGAAACGATACTTTTTTTTTCATTGTTGTCCTGTACGCCGATAGAATGTAGTGACTATACGGTCTGTACGTCTATACGTCTTGTAGGCGACTAAGTACACATACAATGTTATATTTCGCTACCCTGACTTTCATGGTCGTAAAGTAAGGCAGCCAGTCAGTAGTGTATCGAGTGTAATCGATTTCGCTTTGTCTGAAGAGGCATCGACAAGTCCACTTAATATTCTGCTTGAGAGTGCGTGTTTTGTGCGACGTATTTGGTGGTGGAATGCGGGTTGAGTCGGCTAGAGCTGTACGTGCGCCCGCGCCGATGCGCGTTGCACCGCCACTGCGCAGCGCGCGCCCTGCCGCACAGTTATTCACTAACTCATTGATTCGTATGCGACTCTGTCGCATATCATAATTATATATTTAATGCGCACCGTTATTAAGCGCTACTTATTGTTAATATGCAACACCCGCCCGCATTAGGCGCTAGGACCGTATACATTTCAACCCACTTTGCTAACCCTAGTTTCGCCTTACATAATAAATTCTAAACATTAATATTCATTATTGTGCTCACCCTGTGAAAAGAAATTACATTTAATTAATAGTACACGCCTAGTTGTTAGATAGACAGTTGTTACGCAAAGGCGGTGAAGTTGTCATTGTGTTTTATTGCTCAAGGTGGTGGCATTGCATGGGGTATAATTTTACAAGTCGGATATTATACATTTTGATTAATTGTCCATGCTGTAGAATTATGGCATGAGTTATATTGTATTGGTACAAGTAACATTATGTATGTTGCAATGTGATCGAGAAACCGCAGCAGCTCGCAAATAGCCACTGAGCTATGAAAACATGCGGCCACGGTATGCCGACTGCACTTTCTCAAGTTCCGGCCAACTTGGCACTACACCACAGAATCACTACGTTATGTTTACGTTGTTATATTATTCCTCTAATTGTCAGTTATTATGTTCTAGTCAGTACAAGCGATGAACGTAAACAAAATAATACAATCGTCCATAGATTCCTTCAATATTGCAATGTTACCGTTGCACGTTGGCCCGAACATATCTCCTCTTTAATAACACAACATGTATCACAATGATTTCACGATGGTTTCTCCGAATACGCTATGAATAGGATATTTAAAATTCTTCCAAGTTGCCCGTTTGCTCGTGTTATGATTCTGAATAGGTCATTACTCTGATAATATCACATACCGACCACATTGTGCTCCCAAAGGGTATATCACTTCAACTTAGTTTTGTCATTTTAATAAAACTATAACCAGTTAATTGCTTAAATATGTTTGGAAGTCTATTTATAGATCACTTTGTTCTCATTCTAGTATTTTTTATTGTTCAATTGTATGAAGTTTATCTTTTGTGTTCGATGAGAAAGTTCAGTAATGTGATCGCAATTGTTAATTTCAATGTATTTAGTGGTAGAGCTCTTTCTTGTGTGCATCTGTTGGACCGTTAAACCAGTTTTACAGTCCTGTTCATAAATAACCTAGTGCTTGCCCACGTTGAAAGCGCGGGCGCGGGCGCGGTGGAGGGCGCGGGAAACGTTGCGAGCTCGTGTTCACGTTAACCGCCAGGCGTTCGCGCGAATGTGACGTATTGTCAGAGGTCGTAAACATGGACCACGATCTTTTATTTTTATTATTATCTTATCATAAAGAAATAAAATGTTTAAAATACCTCCAAATTTAACATATTTCCAGCATAATAATATGTATTTCATTTACTCACCCTCCATATCAGGAAACAATCCAGCAATTTCCTTCCATAGCTTATTAAGAACATTTCTATTTATATGATGACTGTGTTTACTTTGCCAAATAGGAGTTCTAGCCTGAACAGCACTAATAAACTCTTCTGTATTGAACGATAAAATGATAAAAACGCGCTTCGTTTCTAGCGACAAGTTCAAACTGGTTGAACTTACCTGACGTCGCGAGTAAATCGCGCGCGCCGCCGCTAGTTTGACGTGAACACACACAAACATCTTCATGCGTTTGAAATTGCCGCGAGCTCGCCGCACGCGCTAGTCGCTAGTTAGCTCGCTACTTACACCGCACTCGCGTTTTGAACGTGAACACTTGGATATCACGTCATATGTTTGATATTTCGTGACCGCGCCCGCCACCGCGCCCGCGAGTCAACGTGGGCAAGCACCTAGACTTTATGGCCTCGGACGCTCGGCGGCAGTCTCAGCACAAGTAGCGGGATACGTAAACAACCATGAGAAACACCATGTGACACTTTGCATTGAAAAATATTCATACTTATTCTGAATTCCAGATATTTTTTGTAAACAAATGTGATACCAGTGCATAAAACCAGCACGAAAATCGTGCAGTTGTTAATTTGACGATTTCACGGTATTTATTTATCGTATAAAAATAAGGGGATAGCTATAATTATTCAAACGATTATGCAGTACCTTTTATAACATTGTTATTCTCAAGAAAATTTAAATTATCTAAAGCTATTTTTGTGCAGTTTATTCATGTATAGCAGCGCCCCGCGGTATTACCCGCGTTGTTCCCGTTCCCGTGGGAATTTCGGAATGAAAAGTAGCCTATAACCTTCCCGTTGAATGTGGCTATCCATTACAAAAATAATTTTTCAAATCGGTTCAGTAGTTTCTGAGATTAGCGCGTTTAAACAAACAAACAAACAAACAAACAAACAAACAAACAAACAAACAAACAAACAAACAAACAAACAAACAAAACAAACAAACTCTTCAGCTTTATAATATTAGTATAGATTAGTATAGATACTTGGAACACTACAGAGATGCTGAACATTTAATTTTATTCGTGGTTTGTATTTCGGACTCCAAAAAAACTTGCTAAGTACCTATACTATGTCATAGGTGGCGTGGAAACGTGTGCATATTGTTATTACGGCCATTACAACTTTTACAACTTTTTGAATCGTAATATTATCTCATAAAGAGTGGCTCGTGGGAAAAAAGTAAGTGAAACATTTCTTGCAGATAATTTTACTATCAACAATTTTGTCTGAGGTTTATAATAAAACTTACTGTTTTGCTGAAAATCGTGAAAAACTCATTCTTCTTTTTAATTTACTGATAGTTTTATTATAAAATGTGAATTACTCAGATGCAGAACCCTAACTGAATATCTCTGCAGATAGTGAATAAATGTTTCTAATGGACTTGCAGTGTTTTTAATGTCCTAATTTTGAATAAAATATTTTCTTAATATTTTTTCTTGTTTTGTTAAGTACTTAAATAATAAAAGCAAGCCTTAAAAGTTCATACAGAAATATTTAATATTTTTTATTTTAAATGAAATTACCCGATGGTTCGACACATCTGACTTCCTACATTGACAGTGACAAATCTTGACATTACTTTGTTTACAAAAAATATCTGGAATTCAGAAATACATTATTATTTTAATACTGCAACATCAAAGTAATGCTGAATATAGAAATTATACTAGTGGACCAAGAGCCCGCGAACCCCAGACCTTCGTTATTTTATAAAAGCTGAAAGTTTGTCAGCGCATGCTCCCACACACAGGTAAGAACGATGGACTATTATGAAGTTTGGGTTATGGTGGCTTTGGCAGGTATACGGTACTAAATGTCAATGGTCGAAAACACCAAGTTGGCCATCGATTTCGATATCACCGTCAAAGGGTGACTTGTACAACTCCTCAAGAGCTTTCAAATGACATAGGTCATGTCACTGTTGAGCATTAGGATCAGCGTCCATGGCATAGGCCAACTCCAATCTTCGGTGGTCGAAAACACCAAGTTGGCCGTCGATTTCGATGTCACCGTCAAAGGGTGACTTGTACAACTTGTCAAGAGCTTTCAAATGACATAGGTCATGTCACTTAGGATCAGCGTCCATAGCATAGGTCAACTCCAATCTTCAATGGTCGAAAACACCAAGTTGGCCGTCGATTTCGATATCACCGTCAAAGGGTGACTTGTACAACTTGTCAAGAGCTTTCAAATGATATAGGTCATGTCACTGTTGAGCATTAGGATCAGCGTCCATAGCATAGGTCAACTCCAATCTTCAATGGTCGAAAACACCAAGTTGGCCGTCGATTTCGATATCACCGTCAAAGGGTGACTTGTACAACTCTTCAAGAGCTTTCAAATGACATATGTCATGTCACAAATGACACTTAATTATTTGATGAATTTAGATCGGTATTTTACACACCTTTAGTACCGTTTATCTGCCAAAGCCACGATAACCCAAACTTCATAATAGTCCATCGTTCTTACCTGTGTGTGGGAGCATGCGCTGACAAACTTTCAGCTTTTATAAAATGACGAAAGTCTGGGGTTCACGGGCTCTAGGTCTATAGTTATTGATAAGTTGCCGCGAATCAAGTCAATTAAATGTTGTAGACGTTTTAAATTTATAAGGGAAAAGCATGGGAAAAGTATTATTTTTGTTGATCAATTTTCTCGGCGGGGTTTCGCTTATTACTTATTAAGTTTATATTGAAGGTTACATTTTTATTATGCTTTAGGAGTTACTCGCACCATATAGTTTTATAGATGATTGTGTTCATCGTGGAAACTGGTTATACCTTCACCAAGTTTTAGTTGCAGGCTAAGTTATAGTTAGGAATAACTTAGTAGTCTAAACTTTGCTTTTTGAGTATGAGTTCGTGTACACACGAACCTACGTATTAGGTATTTTATTGTATACTAGCTGCGCCCCGCGGTTTCACCCGCGTTGTACCCGTTCCTGCGGGAATTTCGGGATGAAAAATAGACGTTGGCCGATTCTCAGACCTACTCAATATGCTCACAAAATTTCATGAGAATCGGTCGAGCCGTTTCGGAGGAGTACGCGAACGAACACTGTGACACGAGAATTTTATATATAAGATAAGAAGAAGAAGAAGACACTACGTATACGGTAAAATGTAAGACAAGTGGTCTTTTTTGTTATCATTAAAGCTAAGTTACATGTAATGACTAAAGTATAAAAATATCGGATCTCGTTTCTCCAACAATATATAAAGGAAATAACTATTATGTCATTGTCATTCCCCAGGTCACCCTTAAAGATAACGACAGCTTTGTAAGTGGACCTCGTGATGTATTGTCCAATACGTATTTATAGAAACTGTTGATATTTATTCAGAGCAATGTACGGTTATAATAATATTGTGTAGTAAGTTTATGCATTGAAGTTGTGACTGGCCGAATGTTTGCATAACAGGAAGCCGCTGTAAGTTCTAAAATGCAAATAGTTTTGCTAATATTATTTCTGTTGCACATGCTAAGACGATCTGATTTCTAGAACCGACAAACGTTGTGCTATTAACTGTAATCTATGATAATCACTAAATAAGCACTACTATTAACTATAAATTACGAGCCTCTTAGCCCGTGACTTCTTGAATAAAATTGTTGTTGTAAAAGCTATCGGAATGGTCACAAAAAATGACCTAGATTAGATTTTTGTGCTGACTAATATTGATTGTTCGGTCTCGTTTTTTGTTATGGTTCGCTGAGTAGGGATCCACCATATACATGAGAGAGCAGTGGGACGGAGTGTAGGGTGGCTACAGTGACTGTTAACGGATATGTTGTATTTATAAACATTAAACTAAATATCAAACAAGCTAGAGCTTCGTAGAACACTAGTGTTTATGCACCATTCAGAGTCTACCAAATGTTTATGCGAAGATACGACACCACAATGTACGCTGTTGAATTGTGTACACTTGAGTTACACATTTACGATGTTAAATAACATCGCTCGAATTTATTGATGGTGTACCAGATGAAGTACTTCGTGACAAGTCATAAACTCTAAATTATAACAGACGGAGTGACAAAATGGATCTTTTATTAAAGTATTACCATTCACATCGCCTTCGCAGTGGTGAATCACTTTATCATTCCAAGTACAGAGATTACGGTGTACTTACGCACGTGTTTGTATTCCGAGTTCGAAATTGAGTTATCGGACCCAAATATCCGGCGAGCCGTTTTTTGTAAGCTCAGCTTATCGTAAAGTCGAACCATTTTTTAAGTTAGAAGCTCATTTAAAAATAACTCCATGAGATTATATAAGATCGATGTGGACTTTAGTAGGGTTTTATAATTTTTACTGGCTTCCTAACTAACGGGCTTAAGATCTGTTTAGTAACAAACGTATAATCGGCGCGCTTCAATGCCAAGCATTCATGAATCGAATAACAGTAACGTGAACTCAGTTCGAGATTGATCGAATGTTTAATTCAGATAATTTTATGAATTATTTTTATGGCGAGACCGTCATGCGGGTGCCTAATAAATAAGTGTAGTTCGAAAAAGTGATGTCAGCTTTTAAAACGATTATTGGTGGCGAATCCCATTATTGGTGAGTTGGAAGCGGGGGTCGGCAACCGCGAGGGCTTCGACCCGCGCCGTGGGAGCGCCTGCGCGACCCCGCCCGACATCGACCACCGGGACTCGGGACTCACCACCCCCACCCACACCCACCCCGCCCCACACACGCGTTCCGCTCGGATCAAATCAAAACTTACCAGTTACCACAGTTAAGTATCTTTATATAGATCTGACGACTGTTTCATCAAGTCCACTCGTGTATTATACCGCTGTACAATCGCCGATCCTCTTGATCTTAGTTGCATCCGTACAATGAATGCTTCAAAAGAATACATTGATAAAATAGGAGCGTCTGTTTCCGTATTCCGATAAGTCGAGAAAAGATATCGAGAACATTGGCTTCGCCGTCGCGTCGACCAAGTTTATTAACAATAAGAGTTATACCCCGATAGGCGCAGGTCGCTGCATGGAAGAGTACCTCGATGCATTCTACGCATCATTGTAATATCCGTTAGCCATTGTCAATTTATTATACAAGCCTAGGATATTGAATAGTCAACTGAGACGTGCTCCAAAAATAAACTTCGAATAAAGTCTCTATTCAAAAATGGTTAAAGGATAGTTGAGAAATAGGGTAAATTGGTTTTAATTAACACTTTAATTTTGTAAATGACGTTGGCGAGTCGAATAAATGTGTAGAGCAGGGTGTCGTCGTTAGTCGTTAGCATATGTGGTTGCATTATGTTAATTGTATAGCGTCGTGTTGTCGGGGTGCGGTGGCGGCGGCCCGGGCACCGCGAGCTGAGAGACAAGTGCGGGGCACGGGCGGCGCGGGGCGGCGCGGCCGGTGAACCTCGCCGACGAAATCAATACAGCTGCTCGGAGCCTGCGCCCGTCTGGAGCCCGTCGCCATGGCAACGCGCTCCGCGCCCCCTGCCCTCGTGCCTCTCGCCCCGCACCCTCACCGCCACCCAACACCCATCCTCTTATTTACACTTGGCTCCTCTTTCTTTGTTACCAGCTCAAATATTGGAACAACCTGTTGTTGCCACGTGCCGCTCAAGAACTTATCTTTAAATATAGATTATAATGATTCGCAAGTCTTTATTTTGACTATCGCAAAGCCTAACAGTTATGCTTTCATAACGTTAACTTCGTATGGATATTTTAGAAGTTTTGAAATAGTGTCTATTATTAAGAACTGTTGGGTATTTGTTCCCTCGCTACTAAAACCATATTTATTCATAAATAAGGAAAAATCTGACTCTCCTTGATAATTGTAACTTTTTATCCTTTTGAAAAGAGATTGAGTCAAGTCTTCTATTTTTACGAGGCTATATTTCTTACAAAGGATCTATCTATTAAAATATCTTTCTTTATTGAAATAGGCTTATCAGAGAGATTTATTTATTGTAACTATTATCTAATCTGTGTTGGTGAAGCTGAGGTGCAATTGGTGCATGTAAATAATACAACTTTCTCTTTGGTAATGAACGGGTTTGAATCAATCGCGAATAAAAACAACAAAGATGTAAGAGTACTCGCCGGACGCCCTGGCCCTGTGTCGTGCAATCATTTTGACTTGCCGGCTCCCTACCCGTACTAACAGACGGACCCTTTAATGACCACTACGATTGACAACAAGCCATTTACTTGTTTCACTTCGAGAACTTTTTCCACGACCTTCACTTTATTGGTATTTAATAAATTGTTACTTCAAATGCGAATTCGTTTAGTTCGTTTTTTAAGTGCGAATGAAAATGAATTGTCCTTCCTGACATAATAATATCTACGGCATTTCTTTTCAGAATGTGGACCACAAGGCCAAATTCAGGTCAAAGAAAGGGCTTCTGCCGTTTGTGGAACTAAATGGAGAGGAGATAGCCGACAGCACGTTCATCATCAAAGACCTGTCCGAGAAGTTTAACAAGGACCTCGACGCCAGTGAGTAGTCACTGATTGCTTCATTACTCGTGTTTGTGTGAACGGTAATCATGTTACAGCCGTATCATTACACGGTAACACTACACCGCCTTGTTATTCACAACAAACCTATTTCAACTATGAATACCCTCGATTAGACCGCATACATGACATTTTATTACCTGCAATTAATCACTCTATTCATGTTAGGTAAACGTCTTGTTTACCTAACTAGAAGAAAATTGAAAGTAATAACTAACTCGTTATTTGGGAAAAAGTAGTCTTATTTGCTTACCTTAGCTTTCACGGCGATGTAATATCTTTTAAGTACCTACCAGATGGCAACCACGTGTAAATAACATCTTTGTTAATTAATTATCTAGTATTCTCAGCCGCGACATCCAACTTATATATCACGGCAACTGCGTATGTTTCCGGGATAATTAGTCTATGTCACTATCCAGGCCAGAATCTGCAAAAAATATATCCGTTGCTGCGATACCGAAGGATAAACAAACACACTTTCGCACTTATAATAATAATATTGGGTGGTACGTACTCTAATTATAGAATCGTGTGAACCAACATTTGTGTCGTACGGTTAACCTACTCAAACTCGAACAACATTTGTGTAAGCTATTATCGGAAATTGGCTATCAAAGGTTTCCTTAACTTCCTTTTACTAAGTCCCTTTTATTACGAGGCTTGACATCGCGTGGGTAATTATTTTCAATCATATTTTTCTGATGTCAAATCATATCAAAGTAAGAATAATTCCCCATTTTACTTAACGCTACTTTTTGTTAAAGCATATCGTTAACTAAAACGCGAATTTATCTTTTGATCTCACATGTAATGAAATATTGAAAATCAGAGTAAATACTCCGAACCAATTTATTCAACATAAAAATATATCAAAGTAACTTGAGTATTGAAGGCGGCATCTATTTTCGATACTTAGCTAAATGTCGATGTCGTAGGCGGGGGTGGTCGTTCAAGGGTGTGGCGGGGGTGTAATTCAAAGTTGCCTGGATCGGGCGTGTTGCTAACCTGGGTCCGTTGACCCGCCGCTAGCATTAGGTCAGGTCAGGCCCATTTCAACATATCTGGGGACTACGTCTTGATTGCATGTAGGACGTTGCGCATGTGCCTAGGCACACTCTTTGTTCTCCGATCTTCAGATAGGCTTTACGTTTCGCGCGCACACAGGTCATAAATCAAGAGGTTTTAGTGCCAGTAAAAATGTAGTTGAAACCGGTGTTCCAAAAATCTGATAGTATCATTTGAATTATATTGATTGATATCGCGGAATCCCAGGCAGAGGTGGATGCCCTAAATGCACAAGGTAGGACATTGCGCATGTGCATTTGGGTATAGCAAGTGGGAGTTTGGTGCAGATATCAAAATGACATGTTGTCGTTTGATCGTGTAGCATTGAC
Source organism: Cyclophora punctaria (assembly GCA_951394245.1). Taxonomy (NCBI): domain Eukaryota; kingdom Metazoa; phylum Arthropoda; class Insecta; order Lepidoptera; family Geometridae; genus Cyclophora; species Cyclophora punctaria. The sequence continues at coordinate 2,333,711 of OX596167.1, read as the reverse complement.
GGCGGAGCAGCGGGTGCTGTCTCACGCGCTCATCTCGATGGTGGAGAACCACCTGTCCTGGGTGGTGATGTGGTGGCGCAGCAAGTACCCGGACAGCGTGCTCAAAGGCTACCAGGTGAACCTGCAGCGAGCACTCAACACCCGCCTGCCCAACTCCATACTCAACTACTGCTACAAGCTTACTTCTGGACGCAAGGTATTTATTTTCTTGTTGAAGCCAATACAATTTAAGTTTTAGTTTTATCGAAGTTTAAACATTTTCTAATTATGTAATTTAAGATTACTTTAGCAGGTATTTTTTATTGTTAGTTATTTTATATTACTATCCGTGCTTCGGAGGGCACGTTAAACCGTCGTCGTTTCCGGTTACTTTCTACGGATAGTAGTCGTTACATGAGCCATGTCAGAGGCCTTTGGCGGCTCAATAACTCTGACACCAGGGTTAGTCAGGTTGACCATCCACTCGATGAAGAATATATTACTTATTGTGATATCATAAATTTTTCTTATTGTTTTGTCAGGGCATGAAGAAGGCTAAGGCTCACGGCATTGGACTGCACACTCAAGAGGAAATCATTGAGCTTGGCAAGAACGATTTGCGCGCGCTCTCCGAGCTGCTCTGTGACAAGCCCTTCATCTTCGGGAACGAACCCACTCTGGTAAGTTCACCAAGTCATTTTAATGAGAGGATGGTAAAGAGGGAGTCTCAGTAGGAGTGAGAGGGGGAGTGAGTGATGAGAAGTAGGGAGGTTGAGAAGGGCGAGTGACAAGGAAGGCGAGTGAGAAGTTTGTTTGGTTTATTTGAATAAAAACATTTATTTATTTATTATTTATTTATAGTAGGTTGAGAGGGAAGGAGTGCGAGTGAGTAGGAGGGTGAGTGAGACGGAAGCTGTGTGAGACGGAGTGTTAGTGAGAAGGAGTGTGAGTAAGATGGAGGGCGTGTGAGAAGGAGTGCGCCTGAGTAGCAGTGAGAATGAGAAGGAGGGCGATTGAGAAGGAGTGAGTGAGGAGGAGGGTGAATGAGAAAGAAGGCGATAGAGGAGGGCGAGTGAGAAGGAGTGCGAGTTAGATGAAGGGTGAGTGAGAAGGATGGCGAGTGTGAAGGAGGGCGAGAGAGAGAAGGAGGGCGAGAGAGAAGGAGGGCGAGAGAGAAGGAGGGTGAGAGAGAAGGAGGGCGAGAGAAAAGGAGGGCAAGTTAGAAGTATGGTGAGTGAGAAGTAGGGTGAGTGAGACGGAGGGCGAAATAGAAGGAGGGCGGGTGAGAAGAAGGCCGAATGAGAAGGATGGCGTCTGAGAAGTAGGGCGAGAGAGATGGTGGGCAAGTGAGAAGGAGGGCGTGTGAGAAGGTGGGTGAGTGAGAAGCAGGGTGAGAGAGAAGTAGTGCGAGTGAGGTGTCACAACTTACATTGTAATTTTTATTATGTAATAATATGTGATAAGCAATAAAGATATTTGAATTTGAATTGAATTTGAGAAGAAGGGAGAGTTAGGAGAAGGTAGCGGCAAAAGGTGGGAAAGTGTGAATGGGGGAGAGCGAGCAGGCAGTTGAGTAAGATGAGAGGTGAGTGAGAAGGAGGCAGTAGAAAGGGGACAGTTAAATGGGATAGTAAAGTTAAAAAGAGGAATAATGAAAAAGGAGAGTGAGTATGAAGCATATTGTTCATGAGAAGGGGGATAGTGTGAAGGACCGAAAAAAGAATGAATAAAAGAATGAAAAAGAAAAGGGGGCAGAGGGCATGCCAAAAGAGGAAGTACATAGAAGGGTGCGGAGGGAGAGTTTCTTATATTTAATTGCCACTATTATTAATAGAGTCAATATTGCATTATAGCTGGACGTTGTGGCGTTCGCGAACCTAGCGCAGCTTCACTTCATCGCCAAGGAAGTGACGCACCCGCTGCGCGACGCTATGAACGAGCTGTACCCCAACCTGGTGGGGCTGGTGACGCGCGTCAAGGAACGCGCCTTCCCCGACTGGGAGGAGGTGTGCGCCGTGGTGGAGCCCGCCGCTCCCCCGCCCAAGAACAAGGACAAGGAGAACAAGGAGACGGGGCCCAACGAGAAGCAACCGCTGCCCGATGAACCTGAGAAGGGCAAGGTATATATTGTCTTCATAACTTTAAGCGAACACTACTCATTTTGAATTGAAATACTTTAACGGATATACCTACTTCGCTTTTACGGGAACCGTGGTCACAGAAGACTGTCTTCTGGGACCACGGTTACTGTAAAGGGGCCGAAACGTCAAATAAAAATGTAAAAAAGCGAAGTGTATCCGTAAACCTAGTTTCAATTCAAAAAGGGCAAGGTATGTTTGTCACTCTGTACACTTTTCAATCCTTTCTTATAGCCGCCAAATTTTGACATTTTGTTTCATATAAGGGCATTTCTCTGTAAGCTCGTACAGGTCCATACAAATTCTGTCCTGGCATTTTTTTTTAACATTTGCCAAAAAACTGTGTACTATTACAAAGAAAATTAACTTTTATTATAGTAAGATGAGGAGGCCCACTGAATTTAAACGTATATTCCGAGATATTTGCGATTTAAAAAAAAATCGTGACAGGGGACTGTTAAGGGAGACAGAGGACTGTTCTAATTAAAAGAAAAGTCATTTTATATTAATCAGTCATTAATTATTTTTATGGCATAGTTTTGTATCACTAATAAACAAAGTTTCTTTAAAAAAAATAACAGAAAACATAACTTTTTTTAAACATTAATATCAAAAATTAACCTTAACTGCTAGAAACACTTTTATACTCACTGAGATCAACATAGTCTTATTAATATAATATCAATAATTAAATGCTTTATGCAGTATTCATCGCAATACCTTCTATTAAAATATAATTATTAAAAAACAGTATTTTCTCTCAAATATGTGATATTGCTATCGAGATCTCCAATCAAACCGTAAGGATTTTTTCTAAATCGAATAAGGCACATAAAGTTACAATAATTACAATTTAACATTGAAAATTATTAGCGCTCGAAAACGTCAATTTGAGTAGAAAACTGATAAAATATTCTCTTTCCCTTTATAATCAAGTTTGGATTATCCAATTTTTGGATAACTTGATCATATGACACGTCTGAAATGTCCTTATCATCTATTCTAAAGGTCTGCACTTTTTGGTCACAAATCTTGATTCCTCAATCAAGTAACACGCAATTCATTTTCATCATCGTCAATCTCATTAATTACGACAGCATAACGGTATTCTATATGTTTACTGTTTAGATGGGAATTGCACAAGAACGTAATCTCCAGTATTGTAACATGAATTCTGAATGCCACTCGTTCCTGCTATATCATCATCCAGTCTTTGAAGAGTCTTGTTTGGTGTAGGCGTCAATTCAGGTTCAGCAGATTCAAGATCTTCCGGTTCAGATTCCGTAAACACTTCTTCTACTGTCCACCTAGGTTTTAGAGGAAAATTGATACTGCCAATCTTATAATGCTCACAAGATCCACTGTTACAAAAACAGCTGAGACTTTTCATTGTAAGTGTTTTACATTTCATTGGAAGGCCGGGAATGGGTCTGAAATAAATACCTAGTACCTGACTGTGCAAAAAGAAATGATTGAATTGCGAACGTAAACGACTACGGTGTGCTTAGGCTTAGTTGTGTTCGATCCACCGAAATATGAACTGGAGTGGCGGGTCTTGAAAGTGGAGTATCTGCTTCTGGATCCGATAAAGGCGTATTTTCGCGTACAAAAGTATTAGTGACGCTTTCTAGTCTTAGTCTTTTGGCTCGGTATACGGTGCAATGTTCTTTCCACTTCTTTAAGGCACCTCTATGCTCAAGAGGTGTCATATCCTTTACTAACTTTTGCAAACCTTTTTCTTTCTTCTTTTGGGACTTCAACTTCTCTTTTTCTCTCATTTTTTCTCTCTTTTCAGGGTATTTTTTTCTTTTTTGATATCTTATCCGCTCTGCGTCTCTCTTTTTCTGTAGTATTCCTCTCGGGATAACTTTTTCTTTTAGGAGCCATATCATGTGCGTTCGATCTGCCTGTGTAAAATAATTTCAGTTTATTAAAGAAAATAATGCAAAGCAATTACACTTCGATCATTCTTATATTAATAAAACAGACTTACGGTTAAATTTTCACAAACAATACATGAAAACAATAACCAATACACAAAATATACAGTCCCCTGTTGTGTGAAACAGTCCCCTGTAGCATTTTCAGACAGAGGACTGTTGCCAGGGGACTGTGTATTTCGGTTAGATTTCACAATATGTACTAAACGAATGTAAAATAGTTTTTTAAGAATCTTCCGATCAGTTTAGACATAAATAATACAAACAATAAACTATATATATAATTGTTAAAGTAATTAAACCACACAATATTACTTACCAGAGGACTGTTGGTGATACCGTCCAAACGCGGATTCACCTTACAAATGACGCTGCGACACTTAAAAAAAAGGCGTCCCTTCGCCGCATTCGGCAAGGTTGCCAACTTCACACCAGTTACGTTTCGTTTCACTAATAAAAACGTTTGTAAACATCATAGTTTTATTTTAAAATGGATTGAAATTTTTGGCAGGGGACTGTATAAAATTTCTGGGGACAAAGTTTACAGGAGTTTACTAATTAAATAAAATTCGTAGCGAGACTTTCTTATACCAAAATATTATAGTTTAATTATTTTTCTTTGTAATATTAACCGCCTAATATATGTAGTGTCAATAACTTCTTTGTAAATATCATTTTTAGGTGGGGAAACAGTGATAGGGACAGCCAGGGGACTGTATTTTTAGAGCTTCTATCACTTCAGGAAAAAAACTTTAAACAGTTATGGTTCTGAAAACAAAGGGCCTGTAAAGTTTCGAGGTTAAAGTATCATTAGGAGTGATTATTTTTTAAATAATTAAAATACTTTTTGACAAAATCGGTCGGGACAGCCAATTACGAGTTTACAGAGAATCGCCCATAAACGTCAAATCTTGGTCTGCCATCTTGCCAGTTTCAACGATCAAATTGTAATCTTTCTTTATAGAGTTTCTCATTCTCGTTATTCTTAAAGTGTTAGTGATGTTTGCCAACATAACTACAATTCGTTACTTCGTAGTTTTTTCTTCAAAGAGAATTTTGTATTTGGTTTACACTATCTTATAGGTATTCTTTGTCATTCAGTTGGTAGTTTAGACATTTCTTATGAGCATTGATTCCAATTCTTCATCGCAATATATCTGACGTTTTCTAATGTCAAAGCCAAAATTAATCCCAATATTCTCAAAGGGCGCGTACCCTAATTGTCTGGTTGACAATAACCAGATTTAATTGATATTTGTACTAAACTTTGTACCGTAAAGTAAAAGCTTTGTATTTAATTTGCAGGGCGATGAGAAGGAGAAGGAAGTAGAGAAGGAGAAGGAAGCGGACGAGAAGAAGGAGACCGATAACGAGAAGGAGAAGTAGAGAGGGAGAGGAGAGACAGGGCGGCGCACGGTTCATTCATTATCATTTGATTATACATTAGTTAGAGTGAGACTCGATACAAGCTGTATTATATAAAAAAGCGTGTAAATCCATTTGTCTTTCCCGTTTTTTCAGTTGACGTCGATGAACACGCGTCCTTATTATAAGATATGTGTGTACTTTAAAATGTATTATTTTATAGTTTGTCATTATAGATATCGCTTGTAGTATCGTACTCGATCACCAGGATGTAACTAGTACTCGATAGTTCGCTGATTCTGCTTGGTTTGATGATTTGTATTCGTTCGATCGATTCATTGATTTCATTTGACATACAAGTTAAGGTTCTAATTTAATATCAGATATATAAGTAATATGTGTTTACTGGACCTAGGTATTTAACTATTCACTTAGAATAGTACGATTTTAAATATGACATTTAAATATGATAAGTATATTTAATATTAAGTACTGAATAGTCCACCAAACATCTCGACGTGTACTCGACTAGCGCCTCTTTAGTTGTGAACACTTAATACGCGACGACGTTTAAGTCTAGGCTAAATGATACCAAATATTGGCTGAATATAATATTAGAGTAATTAACTTCATAAAATATTCAATTCGTTTGCACAATGTCAATCGAATTGTCGAAATTATTAGACTGTTTTGAGATTCTTGTACTCTTATTGGTTTTTACAAAATGAAAATTTACATTTTACAAATTTTTGATAGTCGAAAAGCCTGGAAGACTGTTTTTTCATATTTATTGATAAAATTCATAGTCCATAAAGTTTTTATATTGTATTATTGTTAAGGTTTAGGATCAAAATTACTTAATATTATCTATTCATTATATCAGTTTAATTAAAACTAACGAAGTTTCTTTGGGTATAGACGGAGTTAGAAATTAATTATGGCGCCTTTGTGCCTATTCCGAGCTTTGTTTAGCTAAATATACATTCTAATTTATCATTCCGTATTATGTATGTGACCAGTGCTTTATCGGCATTTAACGTTACCACTCTTACATTGTTACTAATTCGTACTCAAACTGTAATACAATACCCGACTGATTAAATAGAAAACCAAAACAACAAAAATGTTCTATCTCTAAGGCTGACTTTGGCGTTCGTCACTGAAACAGGCTTAACGTATTCTTAGCGGATAATTTATCATTACATTTCATGGAATTATTTGGATATATGTATTACTTGATGCATTGTGAGAGACATATACATTGCGAGCGGATGTTCGGTGATGAGACCATCTGTCGACATGCTTGTAGTGGTTGACTTGAACTTGTGAATTTGATAACTGTTAGTTTAGGACTCGTGTAGCTCTGACACCTGCGTCACGTGTCGGGTGGTTACTATAAGAGACGTATCTCGAGGGCCGAGGGACGTAGCGTAGAATAGTGCGAGCAACCAGACCCGCCGGTCGTGCTCTTAGTTGTAAAGTAAGTAAGAATAGTACACCGTTTTGGTTGTGGTATGTTTTAATTTCACGTTTTTATGCTGGACGACAATCGCGCCGCGGGGTACTCGAACTTGATGTAAACAAACAAACGACATTCAGCGGAATTCTAAAAGCCTTTTTGGAAACGTTTACTGTAGTTATACACCCGGAATGACTCAAAAAAACAGTATGTTTAAAAAAGCTACGGCTTCATTGAAGAGATAATTGGTACAATCTCCAACGCACTATCTAGTTTTGAATCATCGAAGCTTCAGTTTAGTGTAATCTTGTCTTTTGTAAAGGATGGAAGCAGGATGCGAAAGAAATGTATACGTTAAGGTCGAGTCACTTTCGGTGCGAGTAGATGTCGCCGGCAACAGCCGCTGAACCACTGCCAAATTTGATTAAGATTAAGGATTATAATACATTAGGATTCTTACGAAGATATGTAACTCACATGTCACTCATCTGATTATATAGTCACGCGGGTTGTATGTATTTGTATAAACTTGCTCAAGTGAAATTATAACGAGGCTATTTAATCGGACCATCTCATTGCAAAGCCTGTTTCAGTGTTATGCGAAGTTTGACGGATTCAATGTGCTGGAACTATTCATCATACATTGTATTTATATGAATCGGATGATGACGTATCGGTTTCATAATTAGTTATAATATTATAGGATATATTATACACACTCATTAGAGGGCCGACGAGCAACATCTTAGTCACTTGGCTTTTATGTGTAACATTGTTAGGTAACCGTAGGAATTAATATAAGTGGAATGAACGATTGTTAGTGAACACCTGCGGAGTAAGTGAACAAACATGAACAACTGTATGGAAAGTGATCATTTGTTGAAAGCATTCATTATTATAATATGTAGTGATTTATAGACATTATAATGAAGGATAATTAACATGTATTATGTATGTTATCTCATTGAACAAGACATTCTTAACTTGTGTTGTAAGTTAGTAATCAAACAAAATATATAACGTAACGTCTACTGTAATTCTAGAATAAGGATTTCGATTACGTTTATAATATTATAGTAAAGTAGATATTAATTTAAGTCATAAATGTGTTGTAATATTCGAACTACTTACGTTGACATTATTATATCCATTCATTACAATTCATTCTCAATTAATGTGTCATTATATTCGTAAACTAAGTGTAGTTAAGTCGCGATGACATACCAACTGATGTATTCAGTTTAATTAATGTTCTTAAGGATTTCAATGTAATATTCTGTCGCCATTAAAGTATATAACCCACAACATCTTGATTCTGTTGTGCGGCTCGGGGTAACGTTGTCCTTTACCTCGGGTATCATAACAGGCTTCGTTCATTATTTCGTTCCCAATCCTAATTTAGATAAGTATAACATTAAATAGTCAAGAGTTAGTTGAGGAAAGCAAATTTAATCAAAGCTTATAGCCCAATTAAAGAACAACTCAAAGGAGGGTATAGAGTGCGTGAGAGGGTAACTAAGCGATTTCTTCAGAAACGTATTCAGGGTGCTCAGGGAAAAAACATACTAAAAGTCCTGACGTCTAGTCTAATTTTTGGTTATTCGCGAATATCAAAAACGATGCAATGTAGCAAAAAAAAGTGTATGATGAAATGAAAGCTTACACTTTTTTGTCATTACCGGCGACCTCCTAGACGTCAAGACTTTTAGTATGTTTTTTCCCTGAGCACCCTGAATACGTTTCTGAAGAAATCGCTTAGGTACCCTCTCACGCACTCTATCGATTGGACTAATAGCACTCTGGTGGCAACAGATTTAGGACTGTTTGCTTCAGCTTACGCTCACACACCAGTAAACGTCAACACAAATTGACAGTATCAACAGACGTGATAAAAAAAAACATGGTTTTAGTTATTTAACAAATTATCGAACAACAGTTTCGTAGCTAAAGTTGTACTTCCTCCCTAGAGACCTTAGAATATATACAGGTATGCAAAGGCGTCATTAAAGCATAGCAACGTAGCACAGTGGTATCCAATGCAATCTATTAAACCTAGCAAAGCTTAGATCTTGATGAAATTATCTCTAGTCGGAAATTTTAGACGATCACGACATTGTATAATGATTGAAACAATCGGGACTGATAATTTTACGTGCCCTCCGAAACACGGTAGTGCTACTTGTGGATAAAAGGCGTATTAAGCTTGAAGCTTTCTTAAAGCTTAATATCAACGCCATCTATATTACGCCCTCTGAAACATTGTGATTTTTGGTTTGAACCACTCGCCGCGTCGCTTGCTACATATTTCTCCTGCCGTTTTCATAATTCCAAATTTCTTTGGGGTACCGAGAGATACCACTACTAGGCGTAAAATGAAATCTAGACACGCGGCAGCGTGTCAAGCCGAGTTCAAGCAAAGGAACTGCTAGCCAGCGCCGAGTGTAATATTACACGAACCACTTGGTGCCACTTTTGACCCTTCTATAACTCAAAACCTACCCACATTAAACTACGTGGAAAGAAGCCCAAAGCCAAGTATAATTTTTGTATTGAACTTGGCTCTCCCTTTTTACATTTATGGTTTTTGGTGGAATATTAAGTTACAGGCAGCGATTTGCTGGACGATGGGTGAGACACGCGAAAAATTGAGGTAGATAGTTATAGCCTTCTTAAACGTAGGAAGGAATTGTATTTGAGCACCCCAACCAATCCAATTATGATTTACTAGACGTGCCCGCGGTGTTACCCGCATTGTAGCTATTCCCGCGGGAATTTCCGGATAAAATGTATCCTATGTTTTGATGTATTATACCCACTAGGTACTGTGAAGTTTCATTCAAACCATTCCAGTAGATTTTTTCGTGAAAGAGTAACAAACACATATATCCTCACAAACTTTCGCATTTATAATATAAGTGGGATAGTAGGAATATTTGATAGTAGGATACCCTTAATAAGTCGGCACGTAAATCCTAAGTCACGACTTCTGACACTCCACGGGGAGTATAGGGCTCAACCTATCGCATAACAATTACAACTCTTTTTCCTTGATAAAATGTATATTCAACCCACTGCCAAGCATCCTCTACTTTCAGTACATTAACCGCCCCCCCCTACCCAAAATTCTAGATCCGCCACTGGTGAGCTGTGTATCTTCCCAAATTGGCGCGTGGTAGTTTTTTCCACGAAACCGGTTACAATGCTGGTCTACGGAAGACGCTGCGAGTATTAAAATGTTGTTATCACAAATGTATTAAGTACTTTATTTATCGAATCGCTCCGGTCGAATCTAATACCTACCTAGGTTTTGCAATGTGCATCTGAATATGTATTTGAGTTTATTCCTACTGTAATTAAATTACTTCACTCTTTAATTAAATTACCTACTTCACAATACGTATACATGAACTTAAGAGTGTTCTTAATCTAGTTTGGTCTGAATGCGGCTTGAGCAAGACAATCTGATAGTGCGTTTATTTTTGAAACAAAAGGAAATCTCATCCCTTAAAATTTATTATATCTCCGATTTGGTTAATTTTTTGATAATAAAACAGTTTTTTTTATTACATCATTGTCATGAGCTTAATCTCTCTCTCTCTCTCTTCCTGGCTATGTGTCACACATGGTGGTGGGGTCAGCCTTCCTTATTTTTCTCCTCCACTTTTTTCTTGTCATGAGCTTAATGTTTTTGTTATTTGTTTAGTTTGCAATAAGCACAATGAGAATTTTTCGGCAGAAACTGTCACTACCTACTCAGCTATTTAATTACCTACTTAAAAGGTTTTAAAAAACTATACTAAATTATTTGTAGGCAGAGAGACAGCAAACATTAATTGTTGATCCTTCAATAGCACCTCTATCAAGGGATCAAATGACGAGGCACCACACACACATCCGTCTGCACTGTTAAGCAAGTATTGAACGGAATCAAAGCTCAGTCGAAGTGTCATGTCGCATTATCATCACGAGGTAATGAACAATGCTGGCCTTTCAGATCTCATACCTCAAAACGAATGAGTATATAAGGCACCACCAATCAAAAACGGAAAATAGAAATCCTCTTTTTAAGAAATTAGTAAAAAAGAAGCCAAGAAGAAAATAAAAGCGGCCAAGTGCGAGTCGGACTCGCCCATGAAGGGTTCCGTAGCAGCGAGTAACATAATAAAGAAGTTCTTGAAATAAATGTTTTTTTATTTACATTTGAGTTATTGAATGAATAATCAGTATTTTTTTGCGGTTTACGATTTATGTCGTAAAAAAAAAACTACTAACTAGACCTCGTTCAAACCAATTTTCGGTGTTAGATTACATTGTTATGTACATCATATATTTTTTTTAGTTTTATCATTCTCTTATTTTAGAAGTTACAGGGGGGGGGACACACATTTTACCACTTTGGAAGAGTCTCTCGCGCAAACTATTCAGTTTAGAAAAAAATGATATTAGAAACCTCAATACCATTTTTGAAGACCTACCCATAGATACCCCACACGTATGGGTTTGATGAAAAAAAAAAATATTTTTTTCATTTCTATGTATGGGAGACCCCCCTAAAATTTTATTTTTTTTCTATTTTAGTGTGAAAATATTAATGCGGTTCACAGAATACATCTACACACTAAGTTTCAACAACATAGCTCTTATAGTTTCGGAGAAAAAAGGCTGTGACATACGGACAGACAGACGGACAGACGGACAGACGGACAGACGGACGGACAGACAGACAGACAGACATGACGAATCTATAAGGGTTCCGTTTTTGCCATTTGGCTACGGAACCCTAAAAAGGAAGAGTTTTAAGGCGAGTTGATTCAGCTTACGGTCACTTTACCAGCATAACGTTTACACAAAATGTGTATTTATAGACGTAAGAAATGAAAAATCGTGACTATCTACTGGCCGCCCAAACATTAGTAGACTGTCATTTAAGTTATGAATCAACGCTTTGTATTTAACAGACATTTAACAGCGTAAAAAGTGGTGAACTTTGTAACGAACGTTTGTTACGATAACCAACCGTTTGTAACAACCCACGCCCGTTTGATTTTACATCTTACCCCATTACTTACTTACATCACATATCGGTTTCTATCTGTGCATTTAATTGGAGACTTGTTAAGTACCAAGTAGTTAGGTACTTATAGAATGTAAGTTGAAATGTTTGAGCTAGCATCTGAAGGTGATGTTGAATCGGAAATCAACTGGAAGATTGGTTCCCCTTCCCCGAACAGCTTTTCAGCGCTTTTACAAAAGACTTTCCGGTGCCTTAAGATTAAATTAAGTTGTAGTTGTTGAACAGACTTTCTGTATCGTATCAATGCTGAGAACGAATCAAGTATAGTGTCTATCTACAGGCTGTTAGTGTCATCACATAACATATAAAACAAGATTCTAGAAAAATTTAGTTAAGTTAATTAGTATGAAAGATTTTCATTAATCCCTTACAATAGCGAATTATTGGTCAAAACCAGCGAAATCATAATTACAGACAATAAGGGTCATTTTGGCATATCATGCATTAGATACAGCCGTGCAATACAAAAGCCAAAAGCCTTCAATAGCACCTCTTCCGTGAGTACCGGAAAATAGTCGAATATTCCTGAATAAGTATGTGACAGAACCCAATAGTTCTGTACGTAATTATACGGTCGGTAAATATATTAGTCGTATAACGCTTAAAAAAATACAGTTCAAATTGTCTTTAATGTAGCGACAGCATGCTAGATTTGAGTAAACAGAGAAAAATCATTTCGCAATGAGATAATTATGTCAAATGACTATAAACAACAAATAAACAATAATCTTGCCGAGACGGTAAACTGAGACTAAACAAAATATCAGCAACTAACCTCCTGGATGTAGTATGTGTATACGAGGTGTATACCTAGAATTTTTACGTTCGCCCGGTAAACATTTTAAAATGTAAAAATTATTCTAATATTTCCCTGCACTCAAAGTGGTTAAAGTCTTTAAAAGCTAGTCATTTCTTATGCAGTTTGTGTTCAATACCAGTCTGTCCGCTGCATTAATGTTCTCCACAAAGATTTTTATTGTAATGAAAATAATAAAGCTCAGCACAGACAGTGCAAATAGAAAATTATTTACATATTTAGGAATAAAGGATTTGCACGTTCTTGAATATAATAACAACAAGTAATATTAAGTGGATACAAACGGTCGAAACTCGAACGGTGAAACTTTAGGTTGTTGCAGTTCGTTAATTTTCATTATAATTGTGTTCTCATTACTTCACACTGTGGTATAATGGAGAAGGCCAACATTTTTTACTTTACACACCAAATAAATCTATACAAAATTACAAGAAAAACTGTGTTTTTACTTTTTCCATATCTCAATAAATGGCTAAGATATAAACGATCAAAGTGCGTATTTTCGGCCGTGGGATTTTAAAAACGCGGGCGGGCGCTCACTGGTCGATGACGTCACAACTCGACAGTCGCGCTCTCGTTCGCACGCCGCTACGCATTAAAAATCAAAATTTAACTGTTTTCTGCGGAAAAATGAGTGAAAAAATAGTGAGGAAATACTGTATTGTGCCTCAGTGCTTCAATTCGACAGTTAAAACACCAGATAAACTCTTTTTTAATGTGCCTGGGGACCCAAAAATGAGGAAGAAGTGGATGACTGCAGTAAAAAGGATGGATTCAATAAGCCCTACATACGTCTCCCTCTCTTTTTAACTGTATATATCCTATGACATCATCTCCGTAGCTCTCTCTTCCTGACCTAGAACCATAAAACACTACGAATTAAAAAAAAATACCTTTAAAACGTATGTTTTTAATGTACTTACTATTAGAACGGTTTAACTGATTTTGACAAAACATGTCTATGAACCACTGTTAAAAAACAACATTGAAATAAATTATAAACGCATCGAAATCGGTTCACCTGCTTAAAAATATGCTACGTTACTACAGACAAACATACAGACACGCAGACAGACATAGGTAGACAGACACATTAGCATTCAAACTTGCAACACCCCTATAAAAAAGTAAAAATTTGCGGCCCGCAAGTTGATCACCACTGATTTCTTAACTAAGTAGGTATTATTTATTTTTATTAAAAAAACAACTGTGAATGAACAAACTAAAGCGGACATTGGATAAAATTAAAAAAAATATCTGGTTTATTATAAAACTATATTAATAGGCAGGTTACATATTTGTCTACTCAGAAAAGTAATAACTACGTAAATACCTACCTACTAAAACTTACATACATCTGTATATGGGTAAATAGTGACATTTTCTTATGTACTAATAAAACATAGAGGTAAAATAATCATCGAAAACCTCGAGATGTAGATTGGGAGTATCTGGTAGTATTTTTTATCGCCGTCCATAATAGGTAGGTACCTACAAAATGAAGCACACTTCCTAATAAATACCTACCGAGAGTAGGAAATGCTTACTCAGGATGTAAATACCTTTTCATCTATCAAACTATCCACTCTTGGCAGATTGTCCGACTGACCTTTTAAAAAACCTTCTTCCATTCTACACACTTCACGTTTCACTTGAGTTAATGGGATTTAAAGGATAATTTGCTTTATTTCTTTAAAATATAAGCACACTATAGGTATTATGAATACGAAGACAATCAAAACAATATGAAACGAGACGCCAAAACGCACCAAAGTTTACTGGAGTTCACCGGACCGACCGACCGCCGCCGCGCCGCCCCTTGTGTCGAGTTGTGACGTCATAGCGTAAGCGCGCCTAATCTCGGAAATTCAAAAAAGGGCTTGAACTTCTCGTCGTTATAACTTCGGAAATACTGCATGGATTGAAGTGAAATAAAAACTAGTGTAATATATATGACCTAAGCTCGGATTGTAGGTGCATTTGATAGTAATATTTTGACCCTTTGGCCTTCTCTATTAAAGTTGCAGGGTGTGGACAACTATTTCCAAAATTGTTTCCAGCTAATAATTTAAAAGCGATTTCGTTGCAGTTGCGTCTCATTGTCTATTATTGATCTAGGGTTTAGGGGAACTCATTATGATCTCTCATATGAGCTATCTCGTTTCATAACAAAAAAAACAACTTGCATTGTGGTGGTAGAGAGAGGGCGAGAGATAATTCTAAATTAAGGTTTAAGCCGTTGTTCTCGAACCAAGTACCTAATTGGATTTTTTAAAATTCTCATGACAATTTCGGGATAACAAGAAGCCTGTAACCGTCCTTTTGATTATCATACAACTCATACAATACAACAAGCAGCGCCCCTCGTTGTTAACCGCGTTATGTCCGTTCCTGTAAGTATTTAATAAAAACCTTTCCGTTGGCTCTCCACTACAAAAAAAAAATCGTATCGGATCGGTAGTTTCTGAGAGTAGCGCGTTCAAACAAACAAACTCTTCAGCTTTATCATATTAGTATCAAATTAAGTTTCAAATCCGACCGGTTGTTGCAGATATTAGTGCGTTCAAATAAATAAATTCTTCTCGTCTATTTCGTTAGCTCATACGGTTTATAGATGTGTTGTTCTCGACTATATGCACTGCCCTATCCTATAATTTATGTAGAGAAGGCTATTTTCGGTTTCGGTTCGGGTGCGGTAGGTTTATAGAGTTCTTACATTATTTAGTAGTTATAATAAACTGGGTTTTAGTGTGAGCTGTGCATTTTCAATGTTTCCGTACATAGCTTTTACATTACCTAGTTTAAAATGTACTACAATAATAACCCACTGATGGAAAAATAGGGGTATTTCTAAGTTTTATCGCTATCAATATGTGTCTTTGGTCTTTGCTTTGAGGTCGTATGTGGCATCGTATATCCGATTTTAATTTAGTATATTGTTTAATAGGTGCTTACCTACAATGAGTGTTCTTAGCAATGATTAAATAAAAGTCGTGTTAGTTGTACCGAGACGTAGACTACCCTGATGGGATTAATCAGATTAAACTAGACTACAATTTAACTTCGATAAAGATTTTCTAAAGAGGCAAGATTAAAACTATAATCCAGGTTAACATATCCGAGGGAATATTAATTATTACCCTTATTGTACAGTAACAGGGATCGGGTTCTGTTTTCAAAACTGGCGTTCCATTTATGGATTTCCAGTTACCTACATTTATTCGTTAACTCGAAATGGATAACCGCAGTTAATTACTTTGGTTGATTTAAAATCTGTGTGATTTGTTGTGGAGTAACCATTTAGTAAATAATTAACAGTGATTAATGCATTTGTGGTCGCTGGATTTAAATGAAATTATGGGTAGTATTTTTGGTAGCTAGGAGGTATACTTAAATATAAATAAACCGATATATCTTAACCGTTGCCTTGGCGTAGCCGTGACCTAAACTAGATATTATACTAGCATAAAAGTTAAATTCGATAGCGCTGGAGATGTAAAGTCTGCGTCGAAACCTCTCTCGATCAGGAAAGCGGATTTAGACAGTAAGTGAAGGCAACGGCAACAGGTAGCTATCACCTGCAGTCTGAAGTAGAAGCTAAAATAGCTTTTCACTCCCAACTTTAAAATGAGACTCGGGAACATGTGTCAACTGCCAGGAGATTAGTTTGTGAGAATTTTGTACAGAATATCAGTTTATTATTTTTCGTGCTTGTGACACGTTGTCGGTCTAAGTTTTTTCAATCGTTAGACCATCGCGGAGGTCTTTAGGTGGTCCTTAAAGTCCGACACCAGTTGTACCAGCTCCGATTGTCACATACTCGGATTTGCTTTACTTTTTATTTTTTAACTTTTACAATTTGTCCACATAGCTTTGGGAATTTCGCAGCACAAAATATCTCCCATATTTCATTCTGCCCGCGACCCGTCGCCACTCGAAATATCGGAACACAATGTTTTGTGCGAAAAACCTTAATACGAGTATACTAGTTTATTTTTACACTTTCGACTGAAGCATATCCATACTATTTGTTTGAATATTTCTCTGTCAGAGATGACTTTGACTGCTTTGAGTCAATCTGAACGCAGCGGGTCCTGGACAGATCGATGAGAGAGACCTTTTCCCAGTAATGGGACTTCAGAGTAAAAACAAATCTCGAGTTTATGATCATCATACCGCGGTAGCGAGGTGATAACACCTCATCCCCATAACTGTGCTGGGTCTCCATCCATCTCAGTCTCTATCAATCTTCAGTGAGATGGGACACCTTTGCCTTGCAATGGGGCGTTAGCGGGCTGACACTTTATTAGTTTCGCTTGTCGAAGTATCTGCATGACAACACGCCTGCAATAAAAAATAAACGCTTGTTTCCTATGCGTGGCCTGTGTTATCTGCTCACTGAGCTAAAGGCGAGGAAGTAGCGAATCAGCTCTGTGCCATCCCTAAAAAAGGTCTAACACAATAGGGTTGGCTAGTACACTAGGGATGGCCACAAATGTACTCGACCTTACTTTACCATTCCTGAAGAGAAAGATGTTGTCAGAAAAACAGATGAAAGAAAATGCTTAATCGAAATGAAAAAAAATCAAAATGAAGAAAATGGTTAATCATTGAAGGAGCAGGTCCTTCAATGATTAACCATTTTCTTTTGGAGTTGCTAAGCACTGATAAAAACACCGTTGATAGTTCATTTGATTTTCAACTTAAGTGTCAGTTAGTGTTAGTAGATGTGGCCATAGATTTAGAAGTTTTTTCCATGTTTTTTCATGGTTTTTTCGCTATGTGGCTAGTAAATGACAGGACTATAGCCATTTATCAATAGTTCAATTAAAGAACAACTCAAAGGAGGGTATAAAATGCGTGAGAGGGTCCCTAAGCGATTTCTTCAAAAACGTATGGAAGGGTATCAGGGTGCTCAGGGAAAAAACATACTAAAAGTCCTGACGTCTAGATTTCGATATAACTGTCTGTAAAAGAGTGACTTCTACAACTCTTCAAGAGCTTTCAAATGACATAGGTCATGTGACTGTTGAGCATTAGGATCAGGGTCGATACTTCGGTATAGCATAGCCCAACTCCTTTCTTCGGTGGTCGATTTCGATATAACTATCAAAGAGTGACATAAAAAACTATATAGGAGTTTTCAAATGATATGTGTCATGTCACTGTTGAGCAATACGATCAGTGTCGATACTTCGGTGATCGATAACACCGAGTTGGCCGTCGATTTCGATATAACTGTCAAGGAGTAACTTGTACAACTCTTTAAGTCCTTTCAAATGACATAGGTCATGTCACTGTTGAGCACTGGGCCAGGCTCCATAGTTACCTGCCCGAGATATCTTCAGTGAGACGAGAGGCCTTTGCCCAACTGTGGGACATTACTACAGGCTAATAATTTTGTAATTGCTACATTGCACCGTTTTTGAGATATTTGCGAATAACCTCAAATTGAGACCTTTGTCCCCCCCCCCCTCCGCCTCACCTCCTAGACGTCAGGACTTTTAGTATGTTTTTTTACAATGCTGAACGAATATTAAAACCGAAAGAACTTAATTTTTCATAACAAGTTCTTACTTTAAAATCGTCAACGAACTTTTTTCAATGTAACGAATCTATACTAATATTATAAAGCTGAAGAGTTTGTTTTGTTTGTTTGTTTCTTTGTTTGTTTGTTTGTTTAAACGCGCTAATCTCAGAAACTACTGAACCGATTTGAAAAATTCTTTTTGTAATGGATAGCCACATTCAACGGGAAGGTTATAGGCTACTTTTCATTCCGAAATTCCCACGGGAACGGGAACAACGCGGGTAATACCGCGGGGCGCTGCTAGTAACCCATAATAACAGCTAAGAGTGATGCCTAAACTTAAATAATGAAACATTCTAATACAGAACCACCTACATTTTGTAAGTCGGTGTAAAGTAAAGTATTCTTGTTTACATAACTACTTACCTAAATTACTTTATTTAAGTACGAAAATCTATATTTATGTTGAACTAGCCCCGCCCCGCGGTGTTACCCGCGTTGTATCGGTTCCTGCGGGAATTTCGGGATAAAATGTATCCCATGTGTTATTCTGGTGTATAAACTATATTACTATAAAGTTTCATCCAAATCCGTTCAGCAGTTTTTGCGTGAAAGAGCAACAAACATACATCCATACATACATCCATCCTCACAAACTTTCGCATTTATAATATTAGTAGGATTAAACTCATTAGTAACTTAGCTATAATAGCATGTTTTATTGTAAGTTTAAATGTTGATTCTACATGAGATAGGTGAAGCTAACCGTGGGCTTGCCCAACCTAACTTAACCTATGGACTGCAAGCAGTTAAAATTATTACTTACCTATTTGTCCATATTGTTCCAATCGTAGCGACATGCTCCCTGATAACCATTATCTGTGCGATAACATTTGAACCAGCCGACTTCAAATCCATTATTTAACATTTTGTGGCCATTACGTATTCAAAATAAATTGTTAAGTGCTCTTTAACGTCCAGCTTTCTAAGATAAACACACAAATAAGTTACTTTAATATTTTATCGAAATTACTTATTTTCGCGGTATCCACGAAATGGTTTTACTTAGCCGAAGACTACTTAGATATAAATTTTATGAAAGTGCGCCATTTGTAGGATTATTAATAAAGTATTTACGAACAACCGAGACGTCGATAAATAAAAAATTAAAGGGTTCTTAAAGCCCTTACTCCGATGAATGTGATTTGTTGTAGGTCTCGGGAAAATTATACCGAGTCCCTATGACGAGTTATGGCCGTAGATGATAATTGTGATCGAAAGTCGGGTGCGCGGAGTAGATAGATAATGGGCGGGTATGTTAAGGGTGGAGGCAGCGTGAGGAGTGCATAGGACGTCAGGAGCTGCGTGGCGGTAGGTGGACCCGAGAGGCGGGAGCACGTCGGGAGCCGGGACTCGGGACCGCGGCTCACTCGGCGCCTGACACCCGCCGCGGGCACATCTCGGGCTCGCGCCCGCTTTCACCATGCGCTACTTCCACTTCCTACTTTTGTTCAACTTCGTGTATTTCGCGATTTCCGCGCCGAAATCATGCCCCTGGAAGTGCATGTGCGCTCGCAACAAGGTGGGCTGCATCAACCAGAACCTCGGCACCGTGCCCGACGCGCCGCCCCACACTTACACTTTGTAAGTACTTCACTTATCCGATTTTAAAATTAAGCTTTTATTAACTTTTAAGAAAGTTGCGACATTTCAAATTGTTATTGTAGCGGCGTTCGCGAAATATTGTTGCGAGCCGTCTGTGTCAGCTTTGGCTTTAAATAAGTTTATTATAAACTTTTGAGGGCGCCGAACGCGCAATAATTTGTAAAACAAGCCCAGCGATTTGTTGCTCTTTCAGTAACGATTTCCTCCCACATTTTGAAGGTATCTTGTCTTGGTTAATGGAAGCTTAACTTTAGAGTTCGACAATTGCCTCAAAAATATTGTTTTCTTTTGTTTTGTTCAGGTTTTTCAGGAAACTTAAACTTCCTTCAACTTTGATTTTGAAATGGTTGAAATTATAAAGAATTGTAGAATATGATCCGGACGGTTGGTCCACGTCATCAAATTAATTGAATCTTTTGTTCAGTAATTGCTCAATAAAAGATCAAAAACACATCGCAATCATTTGCTACTACGAGAATACTATACTACTACTATGAGTAAATTCCCACAAAAACAAAAAGCCCGTAATTCCCACGGGAACGGGCACTACGCGGGGAAAACCACCGGCCCTGCTAGTAAGCAATTTTCGTAAAATAGGTACTTTTACTTTTTATACCACGATAGATATTTCGGTATAAATATTGATTACTGTTACAATTTTCAACCAATTTGTCCATTTTAAGAAAATCCTAACTGATATTATAAATGCGAAAGTAACTCTGTCTGTCTGTCTGTACTGAACCGATTTGAATAAAAGTTGGTACACAGTTAGCCCAGAGTCTGAAAAAGGACATAAGATACTTTTTATACATCCTACTATTACTAATATTATAAATGCGAAAGTTTGTTGCTTTTTCACGCAAAAACTACAAAACGGATTTAGATGAAACTTTACATTAGGTTATACATCAAAATAACAAATGGGATACATTTTATCCCGAAATTCCTGCGGGAACGGATACTACGCAGGTATCACCGCGGGCGCGGCTAGTACTCCATAAACTAAACTAAAATCCTCAGTCGGCCGTCTTTATCTCGCTAGGAGCCCACAACCGGATCAAACAAAAACAATTTCACAATATTTGATCCACGTTTTGACACCAGATAACACTCGAGATCAAATCTCTCACTATAAACATATCGCTGTATCCTAATTAACAGTATAATAAGCCTTAATTACGGAAATTTAAAATATAACTCCTAGTGATGTTTACGCTGCGCTACTTGTACTTATTATTCTGTGGCTGCGCTTACAAGCACACGAGCTACTCGAATGCGCGGACGCATGACGTCATTTTACAGCTTTATTAATAGTTATATGATATTGTAATTCTCGGTAACGAGGCCATATTTATTATTATAATGAAATGACCGATAACTACATAAAGATGTATTGTTCGTTCTAAATTATCCTTGTGAAGGCATTAAAATTCAGTAAGGATTGGGATAGGTTGCGCTTGGAAATAAAGGCTAGAACAGTGTGAATGTTTTAAAGGGGTCGCGCTTGGTATCGGGGTAAATGAAAAATGTTCTGGTCTACAGGGCCCCTGCATCGAATACACGGAACTATGTATACGTGTGATGAGCCAGGGTAGCGATTGAGTAGTATGGCTTAGCGGGAGTATTACATGGATCATTTTAAGGTAACTAACTCCAGTAATACTTAGAGAGGTGGCCGGAAGGTGGCTTGGAAGTATTATAAATGGGCCCATCTTAACTCTTACGATTTTTGTTACAAACTGATTAGGTCACTTATTGTTGCCGACGGGTTTGGTAGACGCATCAACATTTTACAAATTATAGCGGGTCATGCGGGTCATGTTAGTCTTGGGTATTTTAATTAAAGTTAGATCACGGTTAAGCAACGTGCAGCTCGACCTGAACTTGCATGGGTGACCGATAATGGCATTTCTATCTGAGCGATCTGAGGT
This sequence comes from Cyclophora punctaria, assembly GCA_951394245.1. Taxonomy (NCBI): domain Eukaryota; kingdom Metazoa; phylum Arthropoda; class Insecta; order Lepidoptera; family Geometridae; genus Cyclophora; species Cyclophora punctaria. The sequence goes on along the minus strand of OX596167.1, from coordinate 2,311,813 downwards.
TACGGTACCGGTTCTATTAATCGTCAGGCTATGTCGGAGGTCTTAAGACGGTCTAAATGCTCCGCCACCGGGATCGGCCACGAACCTACTAACATCATGGTCCATGTTTTTGCAGATAATAAAGGTACTGGCCCTCGAATTCAAACCGTACAAAGTTTTAGGCAGATACCTACTTTAATATGAGCCAAGGTTTCCTAACAAAGACACACATCGCCTACATCTCTTTGTTACTCCCATGTAACACTAAGGTCTTTGAAAATTTTATTACGCTGACTTTTGTTAATTAGGTACACTACGAATTTGTGGCAGTAGAGCGAAATAGTCCTAAAACCTATTAATTTCGTTACACGCGACTCTGAATATTGTTCGTTGCTTTGCAGATAGTTGAGACAGTTAGTTGAAGCATAATGACAAGATACATGATATCCCTTTTAAACTAAAATTGGGCCGGCGCAGTTTGGGCAGTCAGTCAGTCAGTCTTTAGGCTGTGTGTGTATGTAAATCTATGAAGGCACTTATTAGAAAGGCACACTATTAGAAATAAGTCGTCTAACAGTTTTTTATCTGTTAAAACTAAATAATTGTAGGTACATAGTTCGACTGAGTTGAGGTAAGCTTGGATCTAAAGAAAAAGTCTGTCTACTGAAGACAAGTCCAGATAGTCTTCGATGGTCCTGCATTATACCTACTGTTATGAATGTTATGTACTGAATGTTAAAAAAAAGTGACAGTCTCAACGGACGTAAGACAATGAAAAATCGTTGCTTTCTACCGGCTGCCTGAATAACTTTAATGAACTTTCCATTAAGTTATGAAAGAAAACATTTTAACAGACGTTTAACAGTACGTAATCTTGAAATTTTTACCAAACGTAAATTATATCACAATAACCAAACATTTGAAAGCACCCATCCATAATTTTTACACGTTATTACGTGTTTTCCACTTGCATATCATATAGTTTTTAAGCATGTGTACCTATTTATTTATGTTATGTAAGGCTGGTACACTGACTTGTTATGCGTTTGTACCAACATAGTCGGCGGAAATAATCTGCCTAACGGGCCTTAGCGCAGCCAACCGTCATTAGTCCTGTTTCATTAGTTTATTTCATAGTTTCGACTGAAATAGACATGTAACTGAATCTGTATTATGTCCGTTAACTCTTCATAAATGTGAAAACCAAAATGTACTTCTAAATAAAATAACATAATTATATTATATTCCACCAATAAAACTTGGATGATCAATAATTCGCTGCAACGTGGATAAACTTTTCGTCCCGTACATTAAAAAACGGCAAAAAATAACGTTTGTTGTGTGGGAGCTCCACTTAGTCCGGTTCCAGGTCCTAACAAAAATCAATTTTACGGTACATTCGTGAAGAAAGCATGAAACTTGGCATGAATGTAGCTCTCATGTATGTGCTTCAATCTCGATATGGGAAGCACGTCAGCAAATGAATGCTTCCCCCCTTTCCCCCCCATTTTATCTCCCTCATTCTGGTTTTTCGAATTTTCTACAAAAACTATACGACTGAGGAGTTTACTCTTCAGAGACCAAATCATCGTCGATAAATTGCCTACAAAACGATACTACATTTATAGTGGTAAGATTAATATATTTTTTAACCGACTTCAAAAACCGAAGGGGGAGGTTATCAATTCGGTGGGTATATTTTTTTTGTTTGTTTTATGTATGTACACCGATTACTCTGGGGTTTCACATCCGATTTACGTGATTATTTTTTTGTTCTATGCTGTACAAATTCCCATTGGTCCCGTTGAAAGTTTTATCCTAAAATTCCTTCGGGAACCTGACTTAAATTGAAGTAATGTAACGCAGGGTATAGAAAAAACCTTCATCGACGTGCTTCTATGGCGTGCGCTGCGAAAACTATAGATGATACATAAAAACAATGTTCTACACATTTAAAGTACTCATTATTTTGCACATTTAAACCCGCGACGGCATATGCCTATCTATCATAGTTTACGTACAATTACCACTTCTAGTTAAATTTTTTCAATTTTAAAACAACTTTAATAGTTAGCTTGTGATATTCGCGTGATGATATCAATATATATCAACATAAATACATCTACAATCAAGTTCAGGAAAGTGACTTTCAATACCTCTTTAAATTATTGAAATTGGACCGTCCGTTTAAATTTAACGACGAATTAAAAAAAATACGAAATATGCAGCGGGCGGGTTAAACAAACCGCTGCACGCGCTGTTCGAATCAATTGGAAAAAATAAGTAATTCACTATTAAAACATTACCAAGAGTTATTGAATTACGAAGCTAATTAACTAACAAACAAAGAAAGTATACACTAAAAAGTAAAAAATAAAATTAAAAATTTATGTTTTAACAGTGAATTACTTATTTTTTCCCATTGATTCGAACAGCGCGTGCAGCGGTTTGTTTAACCCGCCCGCTGCATATTTCGTACTTTTTTTAATTCGTCGTTAAATTTAAACGGACGGTCCAATTTCAATAATTTAAAGAGGTATTGAAAGTCACTTTCCTGAACTTGATTGTAGATGTATTTATGTTGATATATATTGATATCATCACGCGAATATCACAAGCTAACTATTAAAGTTGTTTTAAAATTGAAAAAATTTAACTAGAAGTGGTAATTGTACGTAAACTATGATAGATAGGCATATGCCGTCGCGGGTTTAAATGTGCAAAATAATGAGTACTTTAAATGTGTAGAACATTGTTTTTATGTATCATCTATAGTTTTCGCAGCGCACGCCATAGAAGCACGTCGATGAAGGTTTTTTCTATACCCTGCGTTACATTACTTCAATTTAAGTCAGGTTCCCGAAGGAATTTTAGGATAAAACTTTCAACGGGACCAATGGGAATTTGTACAGCATAGAACAAAAAAAGAATCACGTAAATCGGATGTGAAACCCCAGAGTAATCGGTGTACATACATAAAACAAACAAAAAAAATATACCCACCGAATTGATAACCTCCCCCTTCGGTTTTTGAAGTCGGTTAAAAAATATATTAATCTTACCACTATAAATGTAGTATCGTTTTGTAGGCAATTTATCGACGATGATTTGGTCTCTGAAGAGTAAACTCCTCAGTCGTATAGTTTTTGTAGAAAATTCGAAAAACCAGAATGAGGGAGATAAAATGGGGGGGAAAGGGGGGAAGCATTAATTTGCTGACGTGCTTCCCATATCGAGATTGAAGCACATACATGAGAGCTACATTCATGCCAAGTTTCATGCTTTCTTCACGAATGTACCGTATTTTCGGATTTGGACCCGTACTAACTTGAATATTTGTTTTATTTTATTTTTTTTGTTGTTATAGCGGCAATAGAAATACATCATCTGTGAAAATGTCAACTGTCTAGCTACCGCACTTCTTGAGATACAGCTTGCTCACAGACGGACGGACGGACGGACAGCGAAGTCTCAGTAATAGGGTCCCGTTTTTACCCTTTGCGTACGGAACCCTAAAAATTAAACAAAAATTTTAACAATATCGATAACGTAGTTTTGAGATACGAGATCATTTCGATAGTTGGCTGTACCAACTTAACTTTATGTCCAAATAAATGAGACTCGCAGTGTTTTTCAGCCATTTTTTTATAGGGCGAGGGTTGTAACCACACGCGGAGGTTAACTTATTTAAGGTATCTTATTTCGGGTTAGAGTTCTATTTTTACGTTAAAAGACCTCTCATACTTAATTGCCTAATGGAATTGTCTTGTATTTAATATTCACACGCTTTTGTTCTATAATGCTCGCCACATTTAGACTTGGTATGAATGATGTATCACCTTCACGATTTATTATAAGTAAAAAATGGAATTGAAATTACGTTTACGGATACATTTAGCTTTTATTTTACATTTTTATCTGACGTTTCGGCTCCTTTACAGGAACCGTGGTCACAGAAGACTGAAATGAGTAGTGTTCGCATAAACTAAAGAAACCAGTACTTCTAAAATTGGTTTAAAAAATAGGTATGATCTCTTGCTTCTTAAGACCTAAGTCAAGAGGCTCTTTCTTCAACAATTGAAGGATTTTTTGTTTAAGTTATTTATACCTATATTTGGTTATTTCTGGTCATTCATACGATCGTTTTTTTCATCGTCCCGAATTATCAGTTGCACTATTTGAAATACTTTATAAATGACTAAATACGGAAATTAATAAGTTATACCCAACCAATACCTAGTTTGATTGCCCTACTAAAATAGACCAGTTGAAAGAAAGTACCAAAAGTTAGTAATCAGTAACTGCAGAGCTAATATGAGTATGTATGCAGACTGACTATACTAACAAGCTGTGTTTGCTATCAAGCTATTTTTTCAGCAAACTGTAACGAGACAGCATAAAAAGTGAAAAAATATTTGGTCTAAAAAGTTCCAGATTGTAGTAACTCTAAATGCAATTATTAAAATCAAAGTTTTTATCCGATTTAAGTTAGGTCAGGAAACAAACGTAGCTAGCAATATGAAGTATAGCTCTGTTTTTGAGGCCCGGGGACAAGTTCACAAACCGTGCACAAAGCAAATTACTTTTAACCCTCCTCGCAAAAAGAGAGGTTATTAGTTTGAGGCAAAGAGCTAACGCAGAGGTTTATGTGTATGGTTTGAAGTGTGTTTCTGTCAGTTCCATTGTATTAAACCCAATACGGAACCTGTTTTTGTTTTAAAGGTTACCTTGACTAACAGTGGTCTTTCTTAGCTTATTTTGTTCATGAAAATATTTCTGAATTTCTGCCAAAGTCGATGGCAGATTTATAATAGCCGATTGATACGATAAGTAGAACAATATGAATTTAAATTCTTCAATATACACTTATATAATAAAGCTGAAGGTTTTTGGTTTTTTGTTTGTTTGAACGCGCTAATCTCAGAAACTACCTATTATATTTGAATCATTCTTTTATAATGGATAACCACGTTGAAAGGAAAGGTTATAGCCTACTTTTTACGATTTCCAAGGGAACGGGCACAACGCACAACGCACAACAACAGCCGCTAGTAATCTAATAACATTTTGCAAAACATCTGTGCATCTAGTGGGCGGTGACGTGTAAATACTTTAAGGAAGTTCACTCATTCCGATATTATGATCATAGGTACATAAAAGTATAGTTGATATCGAATCTAGTAGAAGGAAACGTAATTACACTCACTATCACACGCCTTGACCTGACTAAGATAATAGTTGTTTGATCTTACACGAGTACTACATTTCACTCAAGTTAAAACATACTTACTTTATTAATAGATTCTTAAGTTTAAAACTTTATAATCACATAGAAAAAGTAAGTTCGAGTTAGTGGTCAACCCTGGTAGTAACGGAGTTTTAAGATCGCCTAGCACATGGTCTGACGATTGAAACAACGATATCGTGATCGAAGCTCGGTAGCGATCAGATAGAATTGCCACGATCGGCCACCCATCCAAGTAGAGGCCGCTGTTGATTTTTTAATTAACCTATTGTGTCGCTTACGTTATTTTCTCAGATTTAGTGGGGTCGCCTCTTCACAATTTCTTGAACAGGCACCTTTCTCTAGTTAAATTAGTTTAAATAAAACCTAATTTATTTTAGTGGATACATACTCGTATATTCCGGTATTTGGAAAAAAAATAGTACTTATAAGAACTTTATAAATTATCGTAGGTCTCTTTCAATTTAAGCCTGTTTAGTCTTGGCCGCGTTTATAGCGTGCAGCTCGTTCGGGCGCTTTGATGTTCTTTTGTTTTTCATGTCAAACGCGCGTCGCAGGGCGACGAGCCGTTAGGTCACAGTTAGGTGGTTTATTGAGACCGTCACACGGTCTCTCAGTTCAATGACGACAATACTGAATTCCATTGTCCTTTGGCACTTCTTTATGGAGGGTGTACCTGGAGGTATTTAATTTACCCTTCCCTATACAAAGCAAGATAAAAAGTACACGAAAAATATAAACTGAATGTTTTATAGAAAAATATTGCAGCATTTTATTGGTTTTTGTTCTCTGAATATTATATCCAGAAATAGCTTTGAATTTTATATATAAACGTTATTGAATTAAGTTTGAAGGCTTATTCATACCAATAAATTGCATCAGTCCGGATCGGTGAACGCTGCGAATAGATTTGTAACAATTTTATTTGCTGGGTAGATACTTTTAAAGTACTTTTCACTGCATATTTTCAGAGAGCAAAATACCTTGCTCGAATAACATTGTAAAACTCCATCGATAATAATAATAATCCAGCTCTCGTAGATATACCGAAAATGTTGGATATGATATTAAAATGTTTTTAAAATGTATCTATTAGGCATCTTTGCCTCCGCGGTTTTACCCGCGTTGGGTCCGTTTCCATGTCCGGATGAAAAATATATAAACCTTCCCGTTCAATGTGACTATCTATTGCAAAAAGAATTATCCACATCGGATAGTGATTTCCGAGATTAGCTCATACATACAAACAAACTTACAAATTCTACCTCGTTATAATATTAGTAAAGATAAGATGAAGTTTTTTGCCATGGAGCATACAGACTCCAATACTGTGACATCTTCAACTATGAAATAATCTAATTAAAGTTCCATCTCAAACACGTCACAACTATTACGAGCTACTTATGTTGCATACATAATATTATGTTTGATGTTATAAATCTACTCATGAAACAGTTGCAATATTCTTTGTCATGTGTCTCACTAGGAAAGGACATTCGGTGCTCGAGTTGTTTGTTTGAAACATTCTATTTCTCCTTATTGACCGTCCCCGTTTGTGTACTCAGAGCTTATTTCATCCAACCCGGCTATTGATTGCAAACGAATCAAACAAAACATGACAAGATTTAAAACGATTAAACTCAACTGTGATTAAAAGTTGGTCCCAATAAATAGAGTCCCAATCCTACTAATCTAATCCTACAAATATTATAAATGCGGAAGTTTGTGAAGATGCATGTATGTACGTTTGTTACTCTTTCATGAAAAAACTACTGGTCGGATTTCGATGAAACTTTACAGTAACATAAGTTATAATAACACAGTAATATAGAAATAACACATGGGATACATTTCATCCTGAAATTCCCACAGGAACGAGTACACCGCGCGTAACACCGCGGGGCGCGGCTAGCACTGTATATACACATTACACACTGATTAATCTATATTACTAGCTGCGCCCCGCGGTTTCACCCGCGTTGTATCCGTTCCCGCGGGAATTTCGGGATGAAAAATAGATGTTGTCCGATTCTCAGGCCTACCCGATATGTACACAAAATTTCATGAGAATCGGTCGAGCCGTTTCAGAGGAGTTCAACCACGGTACCCGTTCCCGCGGGAATTTCGGGATGAAAAATAGATGTTGGCCGATTCTCAGACTACTCAATATGCTTACAAAATTTCATGAGAACCGGTCAAGCCGTTTCGGAGGAGTACGCGAACGAACATTTACAAATATAATAAAACAGTAAAGTTTGTTTGTTACAACGTCTTAATCTCTGGAAATACTGGTCGGGTTAGAATAATATTTTTGGATGATAGCCATATTCAAAAGATGCAGGTTATTAAATAGATTCATTACGTTTGTTTTTCATTGAGAAAGATAGAAGATTCATGAAACCCGGCAAGTACAAACAAGTACTAGTAGGCCTTATTTAAGGGGCTCATATTTGGTGGAGGTACTTAACCGGATACAAGGTATCCCCCTGTATATTAATCTGCCGCGCTTCAGTAAATCCCGAAATCCCCTCTTGGGCTCCCCTACTATAGGGTGTTGTGTCAAAGTAAGGTTCAACTCTATGGTTTAATTGGACAGCAACTGTAAAGTCAAGCAGTAATATCTACGTACCGTGAACCGTGAATTCCGTGAAAATATGAAAAGCCGCTATCGCGAATCCCGGTACAAAATACCTAAATCAAAGGGTCTTAGTTAAAAATATGCATCCGTCCAGTACATGGGGACTACCGCGATTGGAAATGAAACTAAAAAAACATGATAAGCGACAACCCGCCATGTATCTGTCCGTTTAAAGCCGCGATTTCATGTAACGTTTTGTGCGAACATTCGCTCGAATCACGTGTTCAGTTCAGTGCATATACTCCTACAGTTACTGAACGACATTCGCCCACCACGCCCGTGTTTTCATTTATATCCTATTAGTTTAGTTAGGGAGTTAAAATGAAAACCATCATGACTCATTTATTAATGAAAACAGTTCCGCGATGGGGAAGTTGGAATATAATAAACCTACCATTTGTCTCTACTTTTCCCTCTTCACATCACAATGTGAATTCTTCGATTTTTAAACCGTATGAATTGATTCGCTGGAATCAGTCCGCTGTCCTTTTGTCTCACATTTTAATTAACGCAGTGTTGCATTCGGTTCCTAATGAATAATGGTTCGTTATGATTTATTATTTGAACGCAATGTGGATAATGGATTAATGATTGAGTGGGTGGATTTTCAATACACATGTTGTTATTTGAGTGTACGTTCATTTCTAGGTAAAATTACATTTATTTGGTTTGGCAAAATAAATCATATTGGCTACCGCATAAAAAAGAATTTTCAAATGGAACTAGTGTTTCCAGAGGATAGTGCGTTCAAACAAACTAACAGAAATAGCTTTATATTTTTAACATTCAGTATAAGCCATCACGTTAAATTCAGCCCACAAACAAACCAATATTACCTTGGTTAGCCAGTCGGCAGATGTAGAGCTCCATTATTGCAAACCTTTACCTCTTTGATATAAGTTAAATTGGCGATAACTTGTAAATACGCTTCGGCAAGAAGTTTGACGGCCGCTCATCCGTGTGGCAAAATAGGTATCTCACAATTTCGGTCCAAATTTTAAATTGGTCGTCTGTAACGCCCGTAACTCGCCGGCTAAATAATTCTATTCGAGTCGCGCGAGCCACTAACTTTTAGTGCCTCCGCTACCTGCAGGTATTTTATTTAGACCGTTTCAACTGCGGCTTCATTCGTGTGTAGTTAAATTAAGCTGTGCACGGTACGCCTGGCCCGCACAAAACAATTTATAGAGCGAACACCTTCGACAATAAATTAAACTCTTAAATACCCTAACTTAATAAATAGTTCAGTTAGATACCGTTTTCACCCGAAGATCTCAAGAGACCAATGTATGGCATATTTATTAGTAACGTTTGTGACCGAACGGTTAATATTTTATTACGGTATCATCTTAATTTTAAGCTAACCCTGTAACCTCTACATTAAAAAGAATAAAACATTGTCATAAGTACCTAATTGAGTTTCAGACTAGATACTACCACATACTTTAATAGCAAAACATTTATAAACACATGTTTCGAAACCATTAGTGACATTAGTCACCATTCTTACAAAAAGTTCAAACACAATTAAGTCTAGCACTGAACTAATAAACCGTAGCGTACCTACAAACAAGATTTAAACTACAATTCAGTTGTATAAACTCAGTAAGAATTTAATTCGTTTCGGAATTGCTGATCAAATATTGGATATGGGAGGAACTTGGGAGACAACGCTGACGACATAACCATAAGTTTGCGAGGTTTGTGTGTAAACAAAGTGAGTCTCGAACTGCATTGTACCTTACATATCGAATTATTGTTAACCATATCGACTCGCCTCAGACATCCGATTTCCTGAACTTTCACGTATTTGCCAATAATTGTTAACTGAATGTAGCTTTATGCTTCAAAGCTTTGTAGCATTAGCATGTTTGTCGTCTAACGATCGTCATGATAGAAAGGTCTCGTAGGTATTGACCGACTCGCTAGCAGTGGTTGTGTGTGTGTACTTTATGCAGTCGTACGTGATGGTTATTTACATTCTATGGAACAATGTTGACTTTACTTGCAAATGAAAACGTTACTATTAGACCAACATTGGGAATCATGATTGTACCCTTCCAAATACCTAGGTAGGTTAGGTAGCAACTGAAACCTCTACATACCAAATCTAAATAATAAATCTCAAACCTATTTCACCTAACTAAAAATTAAAAAATTACCTACAATGACATTCGTTTTCCGTCATGTAGGTTAGGTATTATTAATTATTCTAAAATCCATATGGACCAGCCGCCTTGTGAATCATCTGATGCTATTAACATATCGATACAGAACAGTGTAAATAAGTTGTCAAAAAACCATGCAACCATGATTAAAAAGTTCGATTCCTTGGTCAAATGTGTCGAGGACTTGTCGCGGGTACTTGCTCAGTTTTCTGAGAAGATGGCATCTTTTGAGGAGGTTGTAGGGGATCGAAAGAGGTTGAATACCGAGATGAGGGCCATGAAGAATAGGATAGACGAGCTGTATGCAGCCGCGAAGAAAAGCTCGTGTCACAGCGATGTGTAGACATTGACTCTTCCCATTTGGGATTTTCTTGCTCGTCAAAGTCAAAGGATCAATACTGTTGTATGTAAAAATCTTTAAAAAAAATATTAAATCAAATATTTTTACATCGGTTCGTAAACATCGACGTAAGAAGTCACATATTACTAAACTAGCGGCGTCCCGCGGTCTTTCCTGCGTCACGGTAATATAATCTAACAGTATTGTAACTCGGCCCCGCCCTTGAGTTCGGGACGCGGTAGCCTACAGTATTTTTATAAAATCAACCCACTTGTCTTTGTTTTCTAGTTTTTCGAATCTGCAGTAAAAAGTCAGTACGCCACATTCGCGACTGTAGGGTACTAAGTGCGTACCGAGATCGAGGCGTATAACTCGAGTTTCGTGCGTTTGTATGGAGTTGGAATTCTATTACCGTGCCCGCGTTGTGCACGTTCCCGTGAGAAATTTGGGATGTCTTTACCTTCTTGTTGAATGTGGCTATCTATTACAAAAATAATTTTACCGCTTTATAATATTAGTATACCTAGATAAAAAACTTTAATAAGAATTTTGGACCTCCTCCTGTATTTTGAAGTCGGTTGATATGTAACAGATACACAAAACTAATAACAAAACACAACAGTTTATGGAAATTTTTGTCTGTATATTTGTAGGTGCATCACCCCATAGTGATACTTCCACCGCTTCATAAACAATAACCGCGGAGTCCATAATCTTTCCAAAATGGAATAATAGAAATTGGGTTTATTCGATTTTCGATTAGATTTGAACGTATTTCGGTATGGTGTGGTATTTCGTATTAGAACGTTCAATTATCATCTCATCGATACAGAATCGAGTTGATCAAATACCCTCATTGTTTGAAATTAGAATAAATCCTTTGGATTATGAAGGTATGGCCGTAACACACCGTGGGTGAATTATCACTGTACATACTTATTTATTTGTTTGAACTATACAGTACTCGGATGTCCAATGGAAACGCAATTGTAAACAAAATCCTAACTACTCGCGGACGGGATTGATTATAATTAATTATTACCTACATCGTTATATTAAATCCAATTACTTCATAACGGTAATCTGCGGTTAGATCTTCATGTAACGTATAAACTGGTAGATTGCGGTCACCGATGACCTAGGGCAGACAATGTTTGGTATTACAATTGTCATGATAAATTAATTATTGAAATTATTTTGTCACAGTACTAATTGGTACATATTTTCTAATTGCGAATCATTGAGTTATATTATGTTATAACTCAATGTTGCGAAAAGAGTAATTTATTTACAGTAACTATGAAGAACCGACACCAATATTGCAGTCTGAGTACAAACGGATTTTCATTTCACATTTATACTTTCAAAATATGATTGGATATCGATTTGTATTTTCCGTCGTGCACGTAATACTAGTATGCTGGCGCGGCGCGGCGCACCAAAGTTTTGCAAATGTTCGGAAACCTAGTCTAATAGTGTACTATTCCAATAAACCAGGCCACATACGACTGCAGATCTTTTCACCGAAGGTAAAGAAAGGTACTCTCTGCCTTTGACAGGTATCCATTACCCAAGCTACTTATACTGTGATACAAACAAATCAAACTCTATTCAAAAAATATTTATACAAAATTTAGTTTGCACCAGCCTCACAAAAATACAATACAGATTGTGAAAACGTCACGCTCACGTTTGTTTGAAACGTAGATATCTAATTGTTTTGAGCATCGTCACGTAGTTGGACCTGACAATATTGTACATTGGACGTGTTGAGTTAAAAAATAACAGACGTGACAGACGAGGCGCGCTGTTGACCCAAACAGTACGCACATATAGATAGTTGAAATAGGATTGGAGTGATGCAACATCACCGATATGGAGCATGCGACGATTAGTTGGAAAGTTTTATAACACTTTTGATCATGCACAGCCGGAGAAGGACTAACCTCCCATTAAATTATATTAGAAGTATTAAGAGAGAATTCCTAATAATCATCCTAATGGACTTGACTACTCAATACAAATCAAACGAATCGGTTTGGTGATTCCCGAGATTGGCCCAAACATAGAAACAATTGTAATAATATTATAGTAGACTATAGACTTCTAAAGTACTGACTGTTTCGTTGTGTTAAGCCAACGTGGTACCCGTTTTGGCTTGTAAAAGTAGTCATATTCTTTTCTAAGTTCGACCATTGCACTGTATCAAAATATCAAATCTCCTTCGTGAAAGCGTAAAAAACAAACTCATTAGTTATTTTCGTATATGTATAACTTTAGTAGGGAAGTTGAGAAGTAATTAGGCTATGATCCAATGTACTGATAGGTACGATAGATATGATCCAATGTACTGATAGGAACAGAACTTATGTGATGGACAAATCTAGTCGATTGAAGTGAAGCAGAACCGAGGCCGTCTTACCGCCTATGACAATCACTGAGGACCATTAACTGCGGTCCCGGTTCATTAACTCTATCAATTTATCGGTCCAGACGCATGTAACAATGGAAATAATATAAATGCGAATTTTCGCATTGCATGTATGGTTGCAGTTCGTTATTTCACGGTAGGTTAAGCGGAGTTGGACGGAACTTGGCGCACAGTTTACAAGTAAGTACTTTGAAAATATTACCAAATGGGCACACGATAATGGTATAGTATTGAATTGTTCGAAAACTAAATTAATGAATATATGTTCCCCCAATAGTAGCTATAAAAACCTACAGATACACTTAACCGGTCATACATATGAATGCTTACATAATAATAAATATAGATGCCGTTGTACAAATATAGATATAGTAGATAAATATAAATATTTGGGATTGATAGTAGATAGTAATTTGAATTGGAAATTACATATTAATGAGGTGTGTGCTAAGCTGCGATCGATCTTGGGTAAATTCTTTCACCTCAGTAATTTTGTTAGTAAGAAAGTGTTGTATGTATTATATTTTGCACTTGCAGACTCATTAATTAGTTACGGATTAAGTAGTTATGGGCTCACTTTCAAAACACAATTAGATTCAATTAAACAATTACAGATTAGGCTTTGTAAGTACCTTGTTAGCAAGAAAGTCCGTTTCAAATATAAACAGAATTATGAGGAATTATTAAAGTTTTGTAATATAATACCAGTGCATGATAAGGTGGAATACCTCATAGCTCTAGAGCAATATAATACAGATGAGTTCAAAAATCCAATAAATCACATATATAGAACTAGGAAGGCTTCTCAGGGAAAATTTGTAATCCCACATATAAACAATTATTATGGTAAAAGAACTAGACATTATTTAACTCCAACTATATTTAATAAAATAGATTTTATAAGAAACTTGTCCAAAGATACTGTAAGTCATGCAACATTTAAAAAGAGACTGAAAAACAAATACTTAAAGTAATAATTTGTGTACTTAATAAAAAAACTATCAATATTGTTAACTAATACTAATAATAATAAGATAAGTAAAATATTTACGCCAGCAGGCATTGTCTGTAAATAAGTAATTAATACTAGCATAATAAGCATATAATACAGTAGAAGTTAAAAATTAATCATTAATATAATATGTATACATAAGTTAATGTTTAAGAGCGCCATTATCGCCAACAAACTGGTAACAGTTTGGCGATTTTTGTAAATTGATAAAATGTATACTTATATGAATAAATAAATTTAAAAAAAAAAAAGTACTGTCGAAATGATTGTCATTTGTCTCTCATATATCCCAGTTGAAACAATATAGACAAATGACAGTCATTTCGCTTTTTATTTGGTTGTCTTGTTCTTATACATTTCACTACATAATCACGTGGTCATGACATATTTACATACTCAACAAAATAAAACGCGAACCGATTACCACCAATAAAATGAGGTATCTAATTGAGTTTATGTTCTAACGTTAGGACATATGTACTCAATGATCTAAATGGTACTCCTTTTAGTACTAAATTACGGTGTTTCATGAAAAGAAGTACAAATCAATATAAATGATATATGATTTTATGAGAAGAAGATAACGATATAAAATGTAGACATAGTGATTATTTAATGTAATGTGTGGGACTCCTTACTACTCCAACATAACCTACACTGCTCTGTAAAATAGTTCTGTAAATAAATAAATATTATTACTAAGAAGCCGTAATAGGGATACCGAATATAAAGAGGACGTAAATATTTGAACAGTGCATTCGAAGTCGAGGCGGGGTCGAGGCGACTTTCAACAAATTCATCAGAATGCCTTCGTGTTTATTTACAAAATGAGATAAATACTTCACCGGTTTTGAGTTATGAATAAGTTAGTTAGAAATAGTATCCTAAGTTAACCTACTCGTAAGTTTACCTGAGCAATACAAAACAAAAGTATACTACGTGTACGGACAGGTATACCTAAATTACTTACGTCTTTGAGGGAATTAGTTACTTTTAAGATGTACTTACTCGTAAGTTTTTAAGAGATTAATTCAGATATTTTAATTTTAGACCGACGTATAACATTTAATTCGTGTAACAAACACTTGAAGTAAAAACATCAACAGGAATCTATGAGATGTATATGGGGTAATTTCCGAATCAATCTTGTATCAATATTTGTAAAATCCGAACATAGATGACGAGGAAGGAACATATCCTCCATTTTCGATCCACGATCGACAGATCCAAGTCGGTTAAAATACTCACTACCTATGTCAGGATATTTATTTTATACACATGCTTGAGCTTCACTTAAGGTGCTTACATCCACATCCCTTCTTATTTCACTGCCCTTTATTTCATAAACTACAGGATGTTTAGGTTAAAGCCGTAAATACACCGTCCTCAACAAAAACGAGCATTCAAATAAGGGCTTAAAATCTAAGGGTCGTAGCGCATCAGACGGAAAATACTAATGGAATAAAGCTGAAGAGTTTGTTATTTGTTTGTTAGAACGCGGTTATCTTACAAACTACTAGTTCGATTAGAATAAATATTTTTGTGCTGGATAACCATACTTATAGGAAGAAATATATATAGGAAGGATTTTTTATATCGGAACTCCCATAGAAACGGGCCCAACGCGGGTCAAATAATACAAGGCACGCCTACTATATATTAAACCGTTCAACCTTTCTTTCCTTTTTTCGTTTCTGCGCCGACTACACCCGAAACCATGTTCCAACAGATATGCACAAACCCTTACGGCCTGTATTATGGGTTCGGAACTATTTCCGACAAATGTAATGTTATTGTTTGCAAGGCAATCTTCTTCTTCATCGAGTGGATGGCCAACCTGACCAATCCTGGTGTCAGAGTTATTGAGCCGCCAAAGGCCTGCGAGGCAATACGATGTATATGTCGTAGTATAATTTGATACTTCGAATCTTCGCGGAAATGCTAGGGGTTTTGCGAAAACGCGGATAATTAGACATAGGCGAAAAATTATCAAATCTTACTGGACAAAGTAAAAAAAAATAACCCTAACCTACCGAATAGTAAGTAATTCGGTAGGTTAGAGTTTTTTTTTTTTCATGTTTGATAATTTAATAATTTGATAATTTGATAATTTTTCGCCTATGTCTAATTATCCGCGTTTTCGCAAAACCCCTAGGATTTCCGCGAAGATTCGAAGTATCAAATTATCCTACGACATATACATTCTTTATTATAAAACAACACTAGCAGTACATTGGTTTAGTTTTTCTATGAAAGGAAGCGCATCTTCCTCATTGTACTTAAATTTTCAGAGATAAAAGGCCTTTGAGACAAAGCAGATTTGTTATTTTTTACATGTACTGGCAAGCGGGCTACCTCGCACTGTAAGTAGTTCGAATTCAAAAAAATACGACGCAGTGCCTTTTGCGCTTGAAAAACAAATGACTAACGTTTTGAATTGTGTTATTAAAATAAAATGTTGAACGTAAAGCTTCTGTTTTTACAGCTTGTTCATTTTAAATAAACGTTGTTGTGTGTTAAGGTAGGATACACTTTTACGAATTGTTTATTTTTTGTATCTTTTTAAACCACGACGTCGGAGAGGTTCGACAAGTCTTATTGCAAATATACTCAACTGGCAGTGTACATTATGAGCAACTAAGTTTTAGTTTGACCTTTTCACAGAAATCGGTAACATCACATTCACATAGGTTATATTGACATAATCACGACAAAGCAATTTTACCAATATACGACGAAATGGCTAACCAAATGTCATGCAAAATATTACAAATTACATTACGCTCGCAAACAGCCAGATTGTATAACCGTGTCGATACGTTCATCAAAGTTATTCAATGTTGGACCAGTGATTAAAATTGTTGTTTTCCACCAGTAAATAGATTATAGCGCGAGCGAGCTGATTGCAGCTCGCGCGGAGCCAATAACTTACAGAGAGAGACACATGTCAGATAAATTTATGCTTAACAAGTTATCCAATACTTTACGAGCGCAAGTCTATTAATTTTGATTCGGTTAATATTAATTTAAGGGCCTATGAGTTCCTAAAACGGGCTACTTTAAACAATTTTTTAGCCAAAAGTCTTAACGTTACAAGAACAATTTTTGTCTGTTTTTAATCTTGATCATATGTTTAATGAGACTACTGTTTCCGAAACACGTTGACTATTAATTTCCTCGATAGAAAATAATCACAAAGTTGGGTCTTTTATACCTTACTTTGTGAATTTTAAACACTTAGTTTGTTAAACAATTTCAAACGCATATTTCTAAAATTAATTTGAGTGATGTAAAATAAACTATGACGCAGGACTGTTGGAGTAAAATTTTTGTTTCAATATTATATTTGTAATTAAAATAAATTTCCAACGAAAGGTGGTAGATACTTGCGAATGAGTCGCCATTACAATTTCCGCGCCGTAGTGTTTCTCGCTCTTTTGTACCCAGAGTGACAGTATGCGCTGAGGCGCCGTGCTAGTCGGACGTGTGTCGCTTTTTTCATTCCAGTGCTACGAAACTTCATAGTGTTTTCTCATTGAGATCTTATTGTTTTTTTCTATATTTTAAGCTATTGCATAGCTTCTATCGCGGGCCTTGAGCGCGGGGACCGAATCCAGAAATTCCGTAACGAAAAAACCTCGCGCAAAAAACCTAAGGCTCCCCACTAACGCCATCTAATGATAGAAAAAAAAACCTATCGCTCCCCACTAACGCCATCTAGTGATAGAAAAAATAACTATGCAATAGCTTTACCGCGGCAGTCCCCGAGTGCCACACGTCTTTTTTTTCTATATTTTATTAAGGCGGCCCCTAAACGATCAATTATATTGAATATTGTGCAATATAATTGATCGTCTTGGGCTAATATTGAAGACTGCGCAATGATTGAACGAAAGTTTGAGCGAGTTTAATTTTTATTGCATCATATTTTTTATTGCTTCGTGTAGGGTCAGTATTGCGCAATATTTGATATGTTGCTCGGGATCAAACTATCCTTCGACTGAACAAGAAAACATTGCACGATTTTCTTATTGTGCAATATAATTGACCGTTTGGATCCAAACGCAATTCAATCTTATTGCACAATTAAATATATTGTACAATGTTATTGTAGGTCTAGGGGCCGCCTAAAATGTGATTATTGTGACATTATAATAAAAATAAACTTTTTTCAAAATAGGTTATTATAAAACACTAGCTTTTGCCCGCGGCTTCGCTCGCATGGAATTTAGTCTGCCACATTAAGTTTGGTGATATGTATATGGTTTAAAACATTTTTTTATTAAACCGAAGCAAAAAGAGGCGCCTTTTGCTTTCAAATGACATGGGTCATGTTACTGTTGAGCAACACGGTTATGGTCCATAACATAGCCCAACTCTATTCTTCGGTAGCCATAACACCGAGTTGGCCGTCGATTTCGATATGACCGTCAAAGAGTGACTTGTAAATAAGTCATGCCACTGTTGTGCATTGGGCCAGGGTCCATAGTATCCCAAGTTCCTTTAATTTACTATTCTATTTTAGTTACTACTTGCTCGCCCGCACGTACACGTCACTTGTGGCCGTCACTTGTGGCAATATAAAAATATCTTAAAGAAGTAAACATAGTAGGTAGAACCACCATTAGCAACAAACTATCATTTGGCCAACGACATTATGTGTCTAATATTCTTCACACTTCCGCCTCCACAACGTAGCGCACTCCTACCTCCGCATCGTAGCTACCTCCGCGTCGTAGCACACTCCCACCTGCGTATTGTAGCACTCTCTTGGTTCCGCATATACCCCTATGTCACAAAAGCGGCCCGTCTTACTTTATTTGGCTACTTTGTGGCCCTTGCCTGTCAAAAGGTTGCCGACCACTGACTTAATGCGAAAGACAAACGAGTACATCATCTTTGTGTAACTCCAATAGTTTAGGCAGCGCACGCCAAGATAGCTCTTAGAGGGCAGATTTTTTTCCATCCATACATCCATCCTCACAAACATTCGCATTTATAATATTAGTAGGAAGTAGGAAGTAGGATTAGTAGGTTAGTAGGATAAAATTTTATAAGACGGTTTATTTCCAAAAGTAGTCAATAGATAAAGTGGTAAATTAATTAAACGAAAAATACCTATAATAGGTGTTTCGATTTTGATAATTTATTTTATACAGCATATTTTTTAAGATTTTTTCTAAAATATTAAGGTACTTTACACAACCTCAAATGAAAAAGAGTTTTGATAAACTAATGTGAGAAAATAAAAATGAATCGTAATGTTCGGATTCGAACCCGCGGCCTTCGAGATAAGCAAAATGATTCTTCCTGTACTTAGGTTTCATTCACTAATTGCAATGTTATGCTATCGTAACGACACGTCACACGTTGAAATTAACGACTAAAATATAAGACATACGTATATCGGAACTACTCGGCGATGCTTCGTGCTCATACGGAGGCCGTCGCATGGCGACCATGTCACATGTGTCAAACCAGTACGGTGG
Organism: Cyclophora punctaria; assembly: GCA_951394245.1. Lineage (NCBI taxonomy): Eukaryota > Metazoa > Arthropoda > Insecta > Lepidoptera > Geometridae > Cyclophora > Cyclophora punctaria. Next base: position 2,292,511 of record OX596167.1, on the reverse strand, counting down.
TGATTTTTCTCCGACTTGCTTTACAAATACTTATTTATTACGACCAAAATTACACAAATTCATTATAAATTGTAGCTTATATAACCTGTTCAGTAGTTTTTGCGTGAAAGAGCAACAAACATACATACATCCATACATCCATCCATACATACATCCATCCTCACAAACTTTCGCATTTATAATATTAGTAGGATAGGATATGTACGTAATTTAGATAAATACAAAATGCGATAAAATGTTGATTGTTAGAATCTATTTTATCAATGTGATGACTATTCTACCCAATTCAATATCTACTACTGATTTTTATTATGTGAATTAGATAATTAAGCGCTTCGCGGGCCCCGTATCTCATAGAGTGACGTCAGCGCCGCGCCGCCGCGACGGCCGCTGCGCGTACTATTCCTCCCCGGCTTCACCGCCTGCTTCACCCCCTCAAATGTCGAAATGGCTGGGGTATCCAAGCCTTAACTAGGAAAATTCGTTGCTATTAAACGTTTATAACGCGTCTGAAGCATTTCACGATAAATAAATACTGCGAGCTGTGAACTACGACGGTCCTGTAAAAGTTAAGGGAAACTTTTAATACTTTGTAACGTTCTTAGGAACTTATGAGTTAATATTATGAGCAGTATTCAGGCGTGTAACGGCTTGGCAGGGGAGGAGCAAGTTGGCCGAGTGATGGTCAATGGGTGCCTGTTGACGGAAGGTCAGGGTGGGGAGGAATTGTAATAGGTTATTGACTGTTATACATTACTAGCAGTGCCCCACGGTTTTACCCGCGTTGTGCCCGTTCCCGTGGGAATTTCGGGAATTTTTTTACATAAAAACCTTCCTCTTGAATCACTCTACCTATTACAAAAAACCGCATCAAAACCCGTTGCGTAATTTTAAAGATTTAAGCATACAGACAAACAGACAAACAAACAGACAAAAATAGCGACTTTGTTTTATACTATGTAGTGAAGTGTCATATAAGGACTAATATAAACGGTTGTACTATTCTTGGAATGGGTAAAGTTCCATCGCACTTAAGAAGTAAACAAGTATAATCAGCCAATAACAATTCTTGTCCTTGTGTTATTCAAACTACAGATACCTAGTAGCTTTAACTTATTTACATGTCAAGAGCATATTAAACAACACAAAGAACCGAAATTTGACTTAGAGCGGGTTGCTTCAGCTTACGTTCACGCACCATTAAACGTTAACATAAAATGTCAGTCTCACACACGTAAAAAACAAAATCGTAGCTTTCTACTAGATTGCCACCCGAATAACTTTAACAGACTTCATTTAAGAAACCACGTTATTTTATTTAACAGACATAACAGCGTACAAAAATTGTGAATTTTTAACGTCAGTACGTTACGATAGCCTACCGTTTGAAACCACACACCCTTAGTGCAGGTAACTTATTTGTATGATTAGCCGTTTCTGTTGCGTGGTTCTTGTAAACGTGAGGTAGAAATGGTAAAATAAGTAGTTCAGGACATGAATATACATAGATTCAATTTGAATTTTGAGAACTAATAAGTGATTAAAAAAAGTGATTAAAAAAATTCTCTTCCTCTTCACTATTTCTGTAAATGCACTAAATTTTGCCAACTTTTTATTATTATATTTCGCCGCCCTCTAACTTGTTACACATAATAGAGTTAACATGTGAATAACGCTGAGGGCAGGTACATTATTGTTTTGTAACATAGATTTTCTTTTCTTTATTCATGTATCTGCTGTTTGTTGTTCCTATCAATAAAAATAAAAATAAATAAAAATAAAAAGAGTTGTCTGTGATAGCTACATTTCTAATCTAGCAAAAAATAAGTACGGGTATACATAGAATAAAACATCCTTCTAAATGCGAAAGTTTGTGAGGATGGATGTATGTTTGTTGCTCTTTCACGCAAAAACTACTGAACGGATTTGGATGAAACTTTACAGTAATATAGGTTATACATCAGAATAACACATGGGATACATTTTATCCCGAAATTCCCGCGGGAACGGGTACAACGTGGGTGAAACCGCGGGGCGCGGCTAGTATTTCATATAGGACCTTCTAAGAATTATTTTTATAGGTAACTACCGCAAATGTACTGTAGTAGCTTTGGTAATTTTCCGAGTTCATTTTCCACGATTGTTTTTTTCATTTCCCTCTGTTATTTTTCCACGAATCTATCAATACTATGTAATAATAATAAAGCTGAAAAGTTTTTTCATGATTAATTTCTGGAACTACCAGTCGGCTGTGGAAAAAATGATACAATAATCAATATGGGTAGACAAGGTTGACAGATACTTTTCATCTCGAAATTCCCATGGAAACGACGCCGGTAAAACTGCGGAGGGCGTTAGTCTATCCCCATGCTTATATAAAGGCAAAATAAAGCTGACTGACTGACAAATTTACTGATATTCGAACTAGTAAAATATCATCATCAAGAATTATTAAATAAGAGATTTAAAAAACTTTGTTCAATAGTTTTGGGTAAAGTTAGTTTCAGGTTTTGTTAAAACAAATGTAACCAGTAAAACCGCATTCATAAATTTGTCAAACGCTGAGGAATCCAACACGATTGCTCAGAGTAGATTTCCGAATTCGATAAAAAAATCATGTCACTCGCTGATGAAAGCACAAGACAACACAACGGAAAGAACTCGGTAAAAAAAACCAAAACGATTGTGCAAAATCTCAAATCAGAAAATAACCAAAGCGATAGAGTAAGATTGCGGAACCCATCAACGATACGGTACGATAGTACTTCTACCACGCAGAGACTGGAAAGTTTGACTCTTCACAGTACTAGAGAGATGCCCGAGATGCTTAAAGTATTTATAATTGGCGAAACAAACAATTGCATTCAGATGTTCAATATTCAATATTGATTTGTGTACCAATGGCAGTTGTTATAACTTGGAGATGTTTTGCTTTGACTGGTTGTTGTTGCATTTCAATATAAAGTTACAAAATGCTTCGGTTTTAGATTCTAGGAATATTGATGTGAAAAGATGTGCTTACGAAATGGTCTCGTTAATAACCGATTTAAAAATAAGATGATAGTTCATACCTTGGTTTGTACAATAACAAAACATTAAAAATTATAATAAACAGAACACAATGCTTTTTTCTTCTGTGCTATTTAACTAAAACGCTAGACCAATTCAGACTGACAAGTCGTCCGGCTACGCGCGCAGTCGTCCGCGCGCACGGATGTTATTAGTTGACGCCTAATTTTAAAGCGACCTAACGGCAGACAGGCAGTGTTACAAAGAGAAAATCTGTCAGCTCTTCTTGCTATGGGTAAAGCTCGGCTAGTGAAATACAATTACAAGTTCGTAAGTTTGAGTAATAAATAATTATTCGAGCAAGGACCCGGGAATTCTTATGTTACCTCTTAAAGTGTGTACCTAATTGGTACTCAAAGTAAAATCACGTTAAGCTTAAGCATTATTTAAAAAATAAATGGTATGAAGATGTTAATTTGTGTGCGGAAAAACAAACAAACTCACATCTCAACCTAACGCCTTATATTGAATAACCGTGGAATGAGAACGAAAAATACTGAAAAACTGGACAAAACAACTTTTACCACGTCATCCGGGCGATCCCGATCACTCCGAACTTTAGATAACTACTCAACAATGTTTCTCTACGAAGTTTCTTTAGTGTTCATCTTTTAAATATCAACCCGTTTAACTTTAGTATTAATCCACCTTATGAAGTGCTTGACAGCGAACCAACTTAGCGGAAATAGGTTCTTGGGACAGCGCTACACTTGACGGAAACTTCGCGATGGCGAGTACATGTTATTGCGTATATGTCACAAATATCGGCCACAATACGCCCTACTAAGGCACACTACTAAATTCTATGCAAAAATATGCGTTAAGTGTAGCCGAGACCTAACTATGGTAATGCCTTTTGTAGTTTTTATGAAGTTCATCTTAATGATTAATGACATTGGCTAATTGACCTCAAAGTCACTTTCAGTAGCGGTTTTGTAAAGGGGTAGGTTACCAACACTGTTTTTTTTTAAATTAAGTACAAACATGGCTTGGGTTAGACATCACCAACCCGCAAGCATGGTGGTTTCGCCACTGCACGCTAACACAAATAAGATGATAGGTCACTTTTCTAAACTTTTATGGCGCATTCGACGTAACGTATTTTTGTGCAGTTTAACAAGTGACATGCACATTGCAGTTAGTGACGCTAGTGGCCAATTAGGGACGCGTATACACGCAAAGAAAACTCAAGTACATAAGAATGCAAGAATTTTACCGAGTCTGCTTCGGACGGCGCGGAATTTAGTTGGACCTACGAGTAGCTCCGACAACTTGGAAACTTCGAACGGCGAGCTCTCCCTGTCTCCCCCAGACAAGACTTTTTACTTGGCCAGCGTCGGAGAAATGTACACAGTACACAGTTCGTTTGTACGTTTTTTAGCGTGTACAAGGGCGCCTATCGACACTCTTTCCTACTTTGAAACAGGGCTTGGATTTTATTCGGGCGTCTACGATTTTTTGTTAAAATATTTTGTGGTGTTTTAAATAAATACACCCAGACAAATTTACACACGGTTCATTAGTCTCAAACTAAGTTTGTAATATGGAATCTAACTACATATACATAGACAGACAGAGAACCATGCGTGCTCTGGCGGGCGCATGTTTCTCTGTCTGTCTCTTTTTAACGCAAAAAGTGTCGTTACATTTTTTCCGTCTAGCCCCCTTTCGCAACGCGCGATAAGGAACTTCGTTCCAAATGCTGTGGAAAAATGGAAGTACCTAGTATAGTGAGGCGTAAAAATAAGTGGCTATATCACGTGCACACTTTTTATTTCACTATTCCGTTTGCGTGACACTTTTACATAACGGTAATTGGTCAATTATTTTGACGGTACCAGTACATTTTTATTGAATGCCGAAATTAATGTTATACCTATACCTTACTTACTTACTGTTACATCGGTAGGTAAACGCTAATCATATTCTGTGTGTCACAACAAAACCTTTATTATATTTTTTGTGCCTAGTATCAAGGGTGGAACTTTCCAAAGCTTTCTTAGGACCATTTGAAAACTGCTTAATATGCTAAAACGGTGTGAAGGCGATGCCAACTTCTCGTCTGTTGGTGCACAAACGGGTAAACTACAAAGACATTTACATGTGCAACGAGGTCGGCACAAAAACACCTTTGATACAACCTACACATAGAGTCGCGACAAATCATTCTCATTTTAACACCCAACCCTTGCACCCAACGCATAAAGCGGAATGATATGAAGTATGACGTCGAACTCTCTCTCTCTCTCTGGCATCGTAGCTCTCAAACTCGAGACTAATCTAGACCAATTTCGATGCGTTTATTTTGTTCGAAAGCCAGATTACCTGCGGTAGTTCTGTTTGTTAAAATTTGTCCAATTATGTGCTGTCAATTACAACACACCATTTAAACAAAATAGAATTGGGATCAAATTGTTACAGAGCTATTATTTTGAAACCGCATAATTTAACGGGTGGTTCAAAAACAAAATAGTATATTCAGTTTAGTTATATTCAATGTTTTGTTAAAGAGTTAAAATAAACCATAATGACAATTTTTTTACCAAATACAACTTTTTCCGTTGAGAAAATGGGTTCGGTGTTGGGGTATGAATGGAATGAAATCACTAAAAGTCCACTTAAGAAGGAATCGTCTTCTACGTCCATATTTTAACGCTCGTTAGAAAATATTGAGTGGTACTATCATTACCTAAGTAATTTCAGGTGACAATCAAACTTATTGAACAATTTTATTTGCTAACCGGCGAACCCACTCTCTGCTTATAGTCGCCCAGGTGATAATTTTTTAGCAAGTTTTTGCCGTTTCATATACTCCTCACTGTACTGATATCTTCAGCCCTTTGCCCAGCGGTGGGATATTACAAGCTAGTACTTTATACTTTACTTCCGTTTCAAATATAACCGAAGTGTATGCATCAGACATTAAAAAATAATTAACTTAGTTCAATTAAAATAACAGTACCTACCTATAGAGAGTAATTTTTATAGATGGAATCGTAAGCCGGCCGAACATGGCTTAATATTTGCAAATAATTGGATGGGAAATATGTTGGGCGAAAAATATTTTTTAACACCGAGTATTATAGAGGTTTTATTCGAGTTCAGAGGCTTTTGTAACCCGAATTTCAAAAGGAAATAAATTTATTTTTATTTGAGCCCACTACTGGAATTATTATTTATTTACACTCGTGTTTTTATAAACTTATATACTAGTGACAGGTACATAACACAACTAGAAGACTTTACTTTCATATCATAATTAAGCTAGTTATCACAAAAGTACATTTAAGTGTAAATTACTAGTCCAATAATTAGGAGTTAATTAGGCTTTAATTTTTTTATATTACACCAAATGGTATTTATGGTTTTTACCCTGTTCCTTAATAAAACCATAGATAAAATAAAACAACAAACCTGGTTCCGGCGATCGGTTTGATCGGCAGGTTTTTATACAAACAAAAGACAGCTAGGTAGGTACATAAAAACGATTTCCCGTCAGCTACCTACATTCAGTTTGTAGAGTCAAGTTCAGGCCTTTATTACCGAGTCTTTATCCCCATTCTTAGTTCGCTAAGCTAGAGTTTAACTATTGTAGCTATTTTGTTCAGTACGAACTTTAGTTAGCTTAACAAAGAGATAAGATATAATCGTAGGTATTTCAAGAACAGAAAGTACCTATTCACTTTACCTTCTTTAACGAAGTACCTATGGCGTTTTGAAATAGTTGGTAACAGTAGGACAACCGTAGTTATGGTGTAATTAACATGAATAATACATTATAGGCAGTTACATTGAAACGACTTTACTCAAGTCATTCCAATACAATTTCAATTACCTAAATTAAAGAAAACAATTACTACGTAGGTAGCTACTATTTCCGACTTATAAGGTTGATTTGAAATATTGACGTCTTATATCTTCGCTCTTGTCGTATAGAGACCTAAAGGAACATGCAAGCAATATAACTTGATGGAAAAGCCTGCCTGCATCGATTTCCCCGACAAGAGCTTCTTAGCTCTTTAAGTTTAATAACGATGATCTTAATTCCTAAAAACATGTCCCTTTCTGTGTTCTTAATTATTTGTATAAGACGAAAAGAGATAAAAGATAGACAGATAAGACACACTTTATCTTGTCATGGCTGAGTTACTTACCCTGCTAGTTCCACTAGTGATGTACAACATCTCACGTTAAATCTCTGTACAGGGATCTGCGATTTAATAAGATCGCCGGAGTGGCGGCCGGCCAATTCAGTCACATGCGGCAACTCCGCTCGTTGCTGCTCAATGACAACCACATCACCTACCTGAGGTCTGGAGTCTTCGACGGCCTGAGGAGACTCAAGTACCTCTACTTGTACAGGAACAGGATCAGCACCATCGACTATGATGTGTTCGCTGATCTCGTGCATTTGGAACAGCTGTGAGTATTTTTTTTAGAAGATTGTCTTTGGTTATTTTCTGTGTTTAAATAATTTTTTAAATTCACCTGGTAAAATCTCTTTAAAATTCCAGTTTACAGTAAACTCTGTTTATTGAAATAAAAACTTTACCGCTTTAATATTTCAAAATAAACATAGGTGAACGTTAAATCGATATTAATGTTGAATGGATGCTCATGAACAGGAAAGGACAACTGAAGATTCGAAACGGAACCAAAACTTGTCCCTAAAAAGACTCGACCAAAATATTAACTTGAGTTTTCCTACAAAACTTGGACCACAAAATAAAGCGAATACATTCGCGGAGGCGGCGGCTCGGCCCGTCATTGTATCACTTGATACCCTTTTGTTTTGCATCGTTTCGCGCCATTAACCACATTAATGCGCTTACCACACGTGCATGCTTGACCACAGTTTTATTTGCGCATGCTTGTCGCATGAAAAGACTGAACACGGACGTGTCTACCACACGGCACAGTTAAGTACGCGCAAGCCACATTCTTGTCGACATCGTCGGCGTGGAAACAATGTTTCCCAATGAAGAGCTATTTCTTCTGCTATTATTTTTCAAGTGTTTGCTAGTTTGTTAGTTTTTGTCAATTTAGTTATCATTTGTTCGTATGCGTCATTCTTTTTATTCCTGTCAGAATAATCCTTGGATTTGATCTTCCACAGAGCGGGCAGAGATTTATGTAATTCAATGAATTCAGTAGCGAACTGTCGATTGTATGTACGTAAATCCGCCATTTTTACGACCGTGCGCGCAAAGTTACTCCACCCTACTTAACTGAGAGCGGCTTGAACACTGAACTACCAACCACACGCGCAGACAAGTTTGTACAAGTATAGCTTGCGCATGCCAGAATTTCAAGCAAGTTTAAAAACCATCAAGCCAAGCTTTGGGGTTTGCGCATACTACCGTTTTACCAACTACACGCACAGTGTTCAGTGTACCAGCTGGCATGCGCAAGTAAAACTGTGGTCAAGCATGCACGTGTGGTAGGCGCATAACTCGCAAAAAGCAGAAACTATTCTTTGAACTGACAATGGTGTGTAGTCGACGTCATTGTAGTCCCGCTGTGACGAAATAAAATAAATGCAAACATTCATTTGTGTCGCCTTCACGCCCGAAGGCTTTTAAAATCCTGCCAGTTCCCAAAATTTGCCGGAAGCTTAGAGCAAAACATGACGCTCTGATATTATGCATATTGTTTCATATTAATTATCCTGTCTGGCGTAGTACTCGCAGAGATCTCATTGTAATAAGGTTTCCTATTTTCATTTACGAACACTGGGTTTTATTAAGAGGCAGTGCGGCCTGCTTCATAAACCATTATTACTTTGTACTATATGCAGTAGTTTCTAACTTTTAATGACGTTGTTTAAAAGGAAGTTTACAGCATAAAGCCAACGCATGTAATAACTGGTATATTAAAATATGAACGAGTATTAAAATAAAAGTAAATATTATGTTACTCCTCACGTCTCCAAGTTTGAAGAGGACGAAGGTATAAAAACCATTTTCCTAGACCTGTAATACAACGAGACAGGTTAAAAAACTTTTTTAAGCATTTTCATTTTGAAACTAAAAAAATAAAGGCAGTAAAAGTTATATGTTCAGATTTTACAACAAAATTGGTACAAAGTTAATTAAAATTTTGTTTGGATGTTTTATTGCTGTGAAACTCAAATGTCTGCTTGATATTACTGCACGATGAAGTTCCTCTTTAAATTTCTTGTCTATTTTATTTTAATATGCGGGTGTTGTGATACCGAACACGTTTCTGATAATGCTATTTTTATACTTACAGAGAAGAGCTGTAAAATTATAACGCTACAAAATCAAAATTCTCAGTTAATAAATGGACATGACTTTTGTAGAAGTTAGGAACCTACCTTTTCACAAGTTTTGCGAATTCCTTAAGTTCTTACCTATGCATACGGTATATAAGTACATACATATTACCTACTTCCTTGCTTATACACGATAAGTAGTGAAGTAGATAATATTTAATTGGCAAACACATTTTGTGTAAAAATAACACATTTTTAATTCATTACCCAAATGTTGGGAAAAATATTGAATAAATATAATTACGATAAAAGGGTCCTTTTTCATTTCAAATTAATAATAAATCCTTTTGTTCAATAAACTTTTGATAAATTTGTTTGTTTGAAAGGAGTCTTTAGTTGCAAGTACACATCTCAGCTAGACTTGAACATTTACTGTATTAGTTGGAAAACGAGGACTTCTAATTGAAACGTAAGTAACCAAGGAAGTTAAGAATCTCTTTGAGAAAATTCTACGAACGCATCCTTTGCTCACAGTGCGGTTGCAACTGTTACAAAGTGTCTAACTGGAAGCACTGTTCATATCGTGAAAAAGACTGTTATGTTCAAACTATCGAATTTATAAGAGCAACGTTGTAAACAGCGTTACGAAACGTATGAAAATAATTGGCAGCGTTGTAAGCAGCTTAGGATGATTATAATGTCACAGGCGCTTAGGACGGCAATAAAAGTAAATTAAACGCAAGTTTGCTCAGGACTTTTGTGTAGGTACTGCCGATGTTAAAGAATACCTTAGTCTGGATAGCTTGTTATTTAGCCATCCCTATAGAATGGGAAACCTCTATACTTTTAACGAAACACTCATAGCGCCGTACCCATTGTGTTGTTATACCGAGAAGATTGAACTTTTAATAGGTTTCATAGATCTTTAGAACTAGTAATCGGTATAGAGTCGATATCGGATCGCCAGACTCCGCGGGTACAGCGCTTCCAAGGATTACGAGATTTAATAATTATTTTTTATTAACTTTAATAAAATATATATTAGTTTGTTAAATAAAACGTTATATAAAGACAAATTGAACTAAAGTTCTAATAGAAAAGTATTCAGCGAGTGATTGATATGTTCGTAAACTATTAAGTATTATGTGTATAAACCTTCTGAAATGTTTCTTATTAAAAGTATTAAGCTCCTTTCAGGATCGAGCACCAGCACACCACACTTCCAGAGCTGTTATTAAAAACTTTAAATTAAAATGTAAATATTTCCAGATACTTGCACGTAAACGAGATCCACCACATCGACCCGGACACCTTCTCAAACATGCCCCGGCTTGAACGATTGTGAGTGCCTTGCCTAAACTTGCAAACGAACTTTGATACTTATACCTACTAATATTATAAAGAGGTAAAATTTGTAATTTTGTTTGTTTGTATGTTCGAGCTAATCTCGGGAGCTATCAGTCCGATTTGAATAATTCTTTGAACGGGAAGGTTATAGGCTATTTTTCATCTCAAAATTCCCACGGGAACGGGCACAACGCGGGTAAAACCGCGGGGCGCTGCTAGTATATCAATAAATTGCTTTTCTCGGAACACTGAGTTTGGGGACGTATCAAAAACGGCATGTTGTTATTGTAGGTACCTGCATACCAACCTGCTGAAGAATATACCGCAGGGCTCGTTCAAAGGCATGCCAAAGCTTCGTAAACTGCGTTTGGACAGCAACGCGCTTGTGTGCGACTGCTCTATGTTATGGTTGGTACAAATGCTCGGCCAGCACAGCCACATGGATGTGGCGGCCACGTGCTTCGAGCCGGAGCGCGTTACCGGCATATCTCTCAATTTAATGACTGAATCCGACTTCCAGTGCCGTACGTATACATTGAAATTTCATTTTAAACATATTTTATGAAATTCATTCAACCAACAGTATGCTTTTACTCAAGTATGTTATTTTTCGTAGAGTTGCCCGAGATTTCTACTGAGCCCGAGGATATTGTAGTGAACTTCGGCGAAGACGCCGTGTTTACTTGCGTCGCTACCGGCGAACCCGCTCCGGAAATTGTTTGGCTTCGAGACTCTACCGCTATTCCCGCGAACGCTACTCGCTACGAAATTCTCAACAATGGCACTCTGATGGTACATGATGCTGATGAAACTGACGAAGGAGTGTTCGAATGCATGGCTAAGAATCCATCAGGAGAAATACACTCGAAACCTGCTAAAATGACCCTGAAAATGCCTCAAGAATCTGGTAAGAATTGGTCCTAATCTACTATATAAAAATAAGTCGGGTTTTCCTCTCTGACGCTATAACTCCAGAACGCACGAACCGATTTCCACGGTTTTGCATTCGTTGGAAAGGTCTCCGCCTCCGTGAGGTTTATAGGGAATAAAAATCTCAAAATTCCCACGGGAACGGGGGCGCTGCGGGTGAAACCGCGGGGCACAGCTAGTAATAATGTATATATAAGTACGAGTATTTTTGTGTTTTGTTTACAACTCTGACTTTTCCCCAGTGCCAACGTTCGCCGTCGAGCCCAAAGACCAGCTCGTCACATTGCCGCAACCTTCCCTTACTTTCGACTGCATCGCTAAAGGAAAACCGAAACCGCATATAATCTGGTATTTCAATGGAGATCGAATCTTACGCTCGGAACGAATGTCAATCCGCCACAACGGTACAATAGTTATTGACGACGTTCAACAAACTGACGCCGGTTCATACATGTGCCAAGCAGAAAATATTCACGGAAAAATAGCTACTACGGCTCGACTGGAAATAGCAGGTACCTAATATGTAATATTATTAAATACTTAACTTAGTTTATAAGGTGTAAGTATGTTTACTAATAAAATATTTTTTTACAGCTCCACCGACGTTTGTAGTGACGCCTACAAATCAGAGCGTAGCGTTAGGGGATACAGCCATGTTTATATGTAAAGTGCGCGGACAACCCAAACCTGAAATTAACTGGTTCAAAAACACCTTGCCCTTGGATCTAGATGAAAATATAATCCTTACCGATGAAAATCAAAACTTAACAATCACCGAAGTCACTGAAGACGACGACGCTTTGTATCACTGCAGAGCTGAGAATAGACTAGGCATTATCGAAATCACAATAGTTCTTAAAGTTACCGAATCTTTAGTCATACCCCCTCACATCGTCTTTAGACCTGAAGATACTGATGCGTTCAGGGAAACTACCGTCCAGATGCCATGCGAGGTCGAGAGTGAGCCACCGGCTTTGATTGAATGGCGAAAAGATGGATCACGTATTGTAGAAAATGAAAAATTCTCCATTACCATTATAGGAAGTATTATTATTAAAAATGTGTCATTAACCGACACTGGGCGCTACGAATGTACAGTCTTTAACGAGCATGGGCGTGATACTGCTACTGTATACTTAACGGTAAAAGATCACGTGCTTCCGGGGGATATTTACGTCAACATCGCTCTTACTCAAGCTCTCCGGGATGTAGACCAAGCCATTTCTAAGACACTGGATGGTATCTTTAAACATAAAAAATCTAGGATTAACATCCACGAACTCTATCGGATGACTAGATTCCCGAATGCTCCGGCAAGAGAAGTGGCCCGTGCTGCTGAAGTATACGAGAGAACCTTGGACAAAGTGAAGGGATTGGTACTGAGTGGTCACACCATAACATCCGTCGAACCATTCAACTACCAGAACATTCTATCCAACGAACACCTTGAAGTAATCGCCAGACTTTCAGGCTGCGTCGCTCATAGAGACAAGAGGGATTGTTCAGATATGTGCTATCACTCTAAATACCGCACTTTTGATGGCAGCTGCAACAACTTCGCTTTCCCCACATGGGGAGCTTCCCTCACAGGCTTCCGACGTATCCTGTTCCCAATTTACGAAAATGGTTTCAGCCAGCCTGTTGGATGGAATAAGGGCAAAAAATATAATGGATTTGAACTTCCCAGCTCGCGTTTGGTATCTACAACAATTATTACAACGACTACTGTGTCCGAGGATGTACAAATAACGCATATGGTCATGCAATGGGGTCAATGGTTGGATCACGATTTGGACCACGCTTTGCCTTCCGTGAGCTCTCAGACTTGGGATGGCGTTGATTGTAAGAAAACTTGTGACTACGCGCCTCCTTGTTTCCCAATTGAAGTTCCAGAAAACGACACTCGCATTTCTAACCGTCGATGCATTGATTTCATTAGGACCAGCGCTGTCTGTGGATCTGGGGTAACTTCTGTACTGTTTGGTACCGTGCAACCACGCGAACAAATTAACCAACTGACGTCCTTCATCGATGGATCCCAGATTTATGGTTTTGAGAATGCTGTTTCCCAAGATTTACGTGACTTGACTAATGATAATGGACTCCTTCGTGTAGGTGCCACTTTCCCTGGCAGGAAGCCTTTGTTGCCAACAACTGGCATCAATGGTATGGATTGCAGGCTCAATTTGGAAGAGAGCACTCGAAGCTGTTTTGTAGCTGGTGACATCAGGGCTAATGAACAAATCGGTCTCGCTGCGATGCACACTATTTTCATGAGAGAACATAATCGAGTTGCCCTTCAATTGAAAATTCTGAATCCATTCTGGGACGGTGACAGAGTATACCAGGAAGCTCGGAAGGTGATCGGAGCTGAAATTCAATTTATAACTTACGAACATTGGCTACCAATCATTATCGGCGAAGAAGGATTCAAACAATTAGGACAATATATGGGATACAATCCTAAAATTAATCCCGCTATTTCAAACGTTTTCGCTACTGCTGCTCTCCGATTTGGTCATTCTATGATTAACCCTGTGTTGCACCGTTACGACGAGAACTTCGAACCGATTCCCCAAGGACATTTGTTGCTTCGTCATGCTTTTTTCGCCCCATGGAGGTTAGTCGACGAAGGTGGCGTAGATCCCTTGCTGAGAGGAATGTTCACTACACCGGCTAAACTGAAGAAACCTACGGAAAATCTTAACTCTGAGCTTACTGAGAAACTGTTCTACAGTGTCCACGCCGTTGCTTTGGATTTAGCTGCTATTAATATTCAACGAGGCCGTGATCATGCTATTCCTCCTTATACCAAGTTCCGGCAATTCTGCAACATGACCGAAGTTAATGATTTCGATGACCTAGCCCCTGAAATTTCGGAGAAGAGCGTCCGCGACAAACTGCGCGAACTGTATGGATCGGTACACAACATTGACGTTTGGGTGGGAGGTATTCTAGAAGACCAGGTCGACGGTGGCAAAGTAGGACCACTATTCCAATGCTTGTTGATCGAACAATTTGCACGACTGCGCGACGGTGACCGTTTCTGGTATGAGAATCCTTCCGTGTTCAAGCCCGACCAACTGCGACAGATCAAGGAAACTAGCTTGGCCCGAATCATTTGCGACAACGCCGACAACATTGACACTATTGGAGAGAACATCTTTTACTTGCCCGACGTTCAAGACGGACTGATTTCTTGCGATGACCTGCCCTCTATTGATTTCCGTTATTGGGCCGACTGTGAATCTTGCAGCGATGACGACGACTATGGAAAGATTAAGAAGCGAGCCACGCGACAGGTGAACGATGTTACGGAGATGGAAGACTCGTATGTGTCCGAGGCTGTTCGATTCAAGGAGATACTCGACGAGATGCGCACACGCTTGGAATACTTGGAGACGATGGTGAGCAACATGACCGGCAACCATGTGTAAACGACTTAGGTTTATTTCTGTTTCCACTGAGGACTCATTTCCATTTGAGTAGCAAGAGTTGACGCAAACTATGATCATATTTTACGCCCATTATCGTTAGCAGTAGAAATCAACGTAGAAAAGCCCTTATTAGGTGTATTTATGTACCTATTTCATTTCAAACAAGTATATACTGCTTTTCCTTTACGTCTATGTCCCACTCTCTCATAACCCTTTCGCGGAGGTAATTGGGCCTATTTTTGGTGAATCTTAGGTCCATCTCTGTCTGTCCTACTGTGGTCCAAGTCTTAATATGTATTTTCAATTTTCGCACTATTATGCGAAAATTATCTTAATCTTAGCGTGTCTTTACCTGACTATTTTTCGATGTTGTATACAATACTATACCCCGACTTCTTATGTAAGAGAACGAGTAAAATTGTTTAGAGATTGCATTTAAAATCCATGTTTAAAATATAGCGAATACTTACTAGTCGCATCCACATTTAACCATAGAATATACATTTACTCGTACGATTTCTAATCGATTACGATTTATAATACATGTATGAATACAATTACTCGTTTAGAAATAAATGTTGCAGTTATTAATGAAATAAATAGTTGTAAGTTATGTCCTAAAACTATTACTTAATTTGTTAAATCTTGTTTACGATTATACACCTTTATCCCTTCTTTTATGAGTTCCATTAAAGCTTATGTTATTATTAAATTTTAGTCCCACTACTGAGATCCTAAAATGTCCGATTAAGTTACTTTAGTTAAGATTTAGGTAGTTTTAATAATTATATAATAAAATATTGCTTCACAATGTAATCGGCCGCTACATTAATAAACGATTAAATTCAATTAATATATTAATAATAATTCAACATTTTAATCATTGATGTTCTTGATGTTACATTTTAAACAATAGGTAATAGAAATTATTGTATTTTAAGAACAATACTTAATGAAGGTTAAAACCTACTTACTTCTATACTGAGGAACTTAAATTAACCAACCCTTAATTCAAAGGCAAATACTTGTCATAAGGCCTGAGATTGCGTTAAGCGGGCACACGCGCAGTTTCATACAAAAGTGTTACGTCGCCGCGGGCGTCCGTCGCACGGAGGCGGGCCCCGTTGCGCGGGTGCGGGCGCGTCCCCCGTGACGGACGAAGCACTTTTGTATGAAATCTACTCGCTCGTGACGGGGCCCACAGAGTCCCCGCGTGGACCCGCGCGTGGATTCGCGACGGTTGCCCTTCCGGGCGCCCGCTTATCGCAGTTTCAGGCCTAAATGTATGGAATTGAGTACCTCATAATTTGAGTGGAGTGTCAGTGTATTGGCTAGTAATTCTACTGTGAGGCATTGAGTTATGTTCAGCAAGTGAATTTGATGATCGGAAACCCAAGTTGTGTTAAGTATTGTCCTTTAAGTATAAATCTGTCTTTAATAAGGTAGTGAATTTTCAAACAATGTATTGCATGCCATAAATGTACTTCAGTGTATTACATGTGTTCAATGAAAATAAAATAATGGTGTTTCATTTCAAAACTATCCTAAATAACAAACAGTAACTTTAGTAAACTCATTTATTTATTCTTTATATACATTTGTACAGTACCTAATGTACTTATTTATTACTGGAAGTTGACTAATCTCACTAAATTATATAAAAACATATAATATTTCATATTATCCTTAAATTAAATTCTCCTAACAAAACTTCAAAGTATTTCATATACCAATGTACTTGGTATGTCGACCAGTAGCAAGTATTTTTTGAGTATTTTTATTACGGACCTCTACTTCTAGGAAAGCTATCTTTTTACCTACTTTTTTTGTGATTGCTTCAACTTCTATATCATCTCCGTCTCTTGCTGCCGTGAGGTATCTGAAATAAGAGAGGATGAGTTTGAGAATGGGAAAAAAAAATTACATTTTGTACAAGGTAACATGAAGTATTGGAAGTGGTAATGGAAACTAAGTTACCTAATTAACATTTCATTTAGAATAATATGACATCAGCTTTCACAAACTTTGTTTCAAACCGTTCTTTTGAATAATTATCACACAAATAGTTAGAAATATAGAAATAGTAACAAGCTAGATACTTACGAAACACTAAGATCTATGGACACCCCTCTTGTTTCAACCTTTTCATTCGAACTCAGGGCATAGGTGGAGATTGCATCAACAAGATGAGCTATGAATCCTCCATGCAGTGTACCTCTTTGGTTTAAGTGTTCTGGACCTACTTTGAACTCTGTCAACATTCTGCCTTCTTCGCAGCATATCACTTTCACCTGGGTTCAAAAAGGTTATAATGTTTTAAAACTCATTGGATTTAAAAGCATTCTATGGTGGACAATTCTAGCTAGGTAGGTTCTATCTGTGATTGTGATGAGATATTTTAAGATTAAAGTTAAATTCTGTATCGGATTCATAAGACCCAAACGTATGTAGTAGTTTCGTAGAAATTACATTCCAAACAAATAACTAAATTACAAACCAACCTTACGAAGATTCTGATCGAAACATTTTGTAGAGGCTATGACTTTAGTGAATAGTTCTGCAACTTTAGCTCCTTTACTAGCCATTGGAATGAAATGAATTAACTTCGATTATCTTAGGACTTCGATTCTTTATTTAATTGATTTTGATATAAGTAATTCTTTAAATATTATTAATATTATTTAAGGTTAGGTAATCAGCTGGTTTTAAAGTAATGAAATGAATGTAATGTCAAATTAAGGAAAAATGTAAAAAGATTACAGATACGTCAGCTGTCATTTTCTTCGAAATGTCAACGTCATAATTATCCAATAACAAGTAGGTAGGTACTATTTACGTAGTAACTATTTAATAATCTGTGGTACTATTTAACCCATTGCAAAAAGTAGGGGTAATGATGAATTTTGTCCGTAAGTCAAAACCTGAATTGAATTTATTATAGTCCTCGAGATAATTTTATGCATATGAAAGAAAACTGACGTTGCAGGTTACCTTAAGTACTTAGGTACCTATGAATGTAGGAGTTATCTATACTAATATTATAAAGCTGAAGAGTTTGTTTTGTTTGTTTGTTTGTTTGTTTAAACGCGCTAATCTCAGAAACTACTGAACCGATTTGAATAATTCTTTCACTGTTAGATAGTCTATTTATCGAGGAAGGCTATAGGCTACATTTTATCCCGAAATTCCCACGGGAACGGGCACAACGCGGGTAAAACCGCGGGGCGCTGCTAGTATTAGAATATTGTTGTATGTAATTAATTACCTATGTACCTTTATTTTTATGACAACTTTTTTCTAGATATCTTTGGGAGTTTTGGGACCTTGCCCCTCAGGAAGACTGGACATTACCTAGTGTGTTTGTATTGTAAACCTATGTTGTTTAGTTAAAGGGATTAACACCTTCCTTAAGCGATTTAATTAGGTGTGTAGGTAGAAATAGGTATGTTAATAGATAGATAGGCAGTACCTATTTAAATATATCCTGTTCTATGGTTGATTACATTTCATTGGGATAAGTCTCTTCCCATAAGTACCTAGTATTATTTACTGTTTACTGTTTATATAGATAACTAGGTACCTACGTAAAATAGGTACGTATAAACTAATCGGGAGACTAATAATTGTGTGCAAACAAACCAAACTTAGTTTTTATCTAAGTAAGTACTTAGTCGGCGCAGATAACGCCGATTTTTTTATAGGTAGGCATATGATGTACCTATTTATAATCAGCTGGCTGACAGAACAGGCAACTTTCGCATTTATAGGTTTGTCGTTACCGTACATGGGGTAAGTAACAATATTTTGTACCGGTTACGGTTACTAGCGGAAAACGGTTATGTAACTACTCGCATTCGGACATATGATAAAATAACTGAGCTTGTCAAATGAGAGCGGTAGGTATATTAACACTTAGCTGCCTGATCGGTGATTGATATTTACTTCCTACCGCATGTCATGTCGCGTTAACTAAATTATGATAAGTCTTACTAGCTTGACATGGTAAACAACCTAAATTAATATCGTGATCGCGAACCCAAAGGGAAAGGGCTTACTGACTGATATGTAGGTATAGAAATAGAAAGGTAAAATTACTGGCTACAAAAGCTCTGCATGTTGGTTTAATGCGACGAACATGTTGGTTAGCGTTTGCTTCCTGGTACTTAAGGGACAAGCCACTGGGAAGTGCAATGTCCTTTGTTATGGAATACAGTCAAGATATCTATTCTGATAAAAAAACATTATGTAAGTATGAAGATGGATCACATAAATGACATAAGTAGGTACATAAATATTTATTGCCGAGGCGGCAGAAAAAGTCCCCTGCGGACGGAGTCCGCAGGGGACTTTTTCTTCCGCAACAACATACCTACCTTAATCTCATAACGTCTCTATACGAAGTTGGTACTTAAAGTATTATTCCTTTTTAGTTATGTATTATAGAACGGACATCCTACAGTACACGCCTTTAGGACTTATCGGGCACCACCGGGAGGCGCGGCCTATTATCTGATATCAGGTAAGAATATAAATGCTAAAATGCTACCTACATATCATAATTCTTAAAATTTTAAAATTAATGCATTAATAATCACGAAGGAGGTACCTACATCCCCAGGTTCTTCCAACCGATCGTGCTAGATATTAAATCCCAAAGTTTAAGTTTTTAACCCTAAGTACCCACTCAAAATATACTTATTATATTCATCTACGTTATTCAAAATATAGATAAGTTAATTGAAATAAACATCACACATCAGTTACGTTACATTACATTAAATAGTTTGAACACAATTGTGTCAACGATTTCTTACTAGTACCGTCTCTAATGGTTGCGACTAAAATTATACAATGGCTATGATGCCATCAGTTTTATAACCACAATAAGCAGCTGCGATATGTATCAAGGAGTGTTTATCCTGAGCACGGCGTCAATAAACCGTCGTCCACACGATTGCGACAGTCCTACACGTCAAACGTTATTAAACACGGTTCCGACTTTCACATTATGCTCCGATAAGGCAGGATTCGTCAGAAACCGATGTAAATAGGAAGTAAATACTATATTTAGAAATTTATATAAGAACCAACTTGTTATGTCATCATTGTTTTGATTTATAAACTGGTAAGTACTTATTGAGCTTTATGGTGTGGATTTACTGGTTAGTTAAGACAATATATCTATATTTTGTGGTTAAGCTACATTCAACTGAGCCAATCAACTGATGGGTGCCCAAGCCATTCAAGTGTTGCCTTCCCAGTTCCAGTCTTCTAAAGATCAAACAATTCCCACTACTGGGCAAAGGCCTTTCGTCTCGGCCAAGGTAACAATCCTACTAATATTATAAATGCGAAAGTTTGTGAGGATGGATGTATGTATGGATGTATGGATGTATGTTTGTTGCTCTTTCACGCAAAAACTACTGAACGGATTTGGATGAAACTTTACAGTAATATAGGTTTTACATCAGAATAACACATGGGATACATTTTATCCCGAAATTCCCGTGGGAACGTGTACAACGGGGGTAACACCGCGGGGCGCGGCTAGTATAATATATAAGAAATAAAAGAAATATTGAGATTTTAATCTGCTGATGTTGCTCCGCCCTTGATCTACTAAACAATAATAAATGGCTTATATCCAAGTAATGTCATTTTAGTCATCCTACAGTTGTATACTCTACCTGACTGAGTGCCCCTCACTTAAATAAAGTGAATTGCATAAAAGAGAAAATTTTAAATATATTTTGATAAACACAATGGACATAATTATAATAACGATGCTAATTCGCTGTCCTCGACCGTCTGTAAATGTCTCCATTCGTAAGTGTGTCGTTGCAGGTGGCGGTGTCACCACACGACACGACACTATTATATAAATCATATGCTCTGACGTAACGGTGACCGCTCGTGATTGTCCACAAGACGTAGGTACTCCAGTGCCCTTATGGATATTCGATAGCCGATGCCATTTAAATCTGAAATCTTAACGTCAAATTGCTGTTACTATACTCTAAGGGGCATATTTAGACGATTACGGGCCCTAGGCACTTGGTACTTTGCACTCTATTTACTAGTCTTCTTTATTGTTACGGCTCTCCCACCCGTCGACATAGTGGACATCGAGTCCTAGGTTTGTGTCTTTTTTGCCTGAAGTAAATTCGGTCCTATGTACCTAGTTACTATATGAGACAACGATGACGATGACCTATATTGACAGTATAAATAGATGATTCCCTACCTGTTCTAAATATAGAACAATTTTGAACTTTCTTCTGTCTTTTCGACTGTCTCCAAGAATAACTAATTAGGTAGTTAAGGCACAATTCTGAAGATGCCTTTTAATCTGATGAACTTTCAAAATCAATTTCCGTGTCTCAAGTCATTAAATCTGTTACCAGTTATATATTTAATTCGCACTTAATTATGTAAGTAATATAAATTTCGATGTTGTTGATCTCTTTGAATGTCGTGAAATGGTGTTAATTAATGCTATCCTTAGGCGATGTGTTCACCACGTGTGCAGTACGCTGGCTGGTTGGCGATGCTCGTCTGTTTCTTGTTAATATTCCGCCGGCAGAGTAATGACAGCATACGCGTAGCCCAGCTATGGCCAGCATCGAAACGATGGTCATAGCTCATGTTCATCGTTAACCAACAAGCCCTACATATTCAACAAGTGTGAGGAAACAGGCAAATAGCCACTTAATTTGGTAACGTGTCGCTAATAATAAAAGAAGTACTTGCCTATATTTTGTATGGAAACAGGTACCGTGTAGGTGTACTATGTAGTGCTAATGAAGATAGGAGTGAAGTACATACTACCAATGGTATACAATTATACTAACTAACCCAGTAACCGACTTCAAAGAAGGAGGTTCTCAATTTGGATATGTTCGAGCATTTATGGTGGGTTTTCCGAAATTATTGTTTTGTTCAAACTGGGTTTATTCCAAAACGGTCCCATATAGATATCCGGTTGCTGCTAAAAGGCTTGCTACATTATGTTTAGATTGTTAAGTCATCATATAGTTATGTCATAATGTTTTTATTAAAACAATTGAGCATAGATAATAATATGGGCTATGAGGCATAAGTAAAATAGTTTGTATGTTATGTTTCCAATGTTAGCCACCAAATTCAAATCGTGCGTGACAAATAAAAACACAAACGAGAATAAACGACAACATAATGTTTGTTTATTGAACCTGTTCATCTCAAGACATTGTTTGCAAAGTGTGTCAGAATTTAATTAAGTCGGTAACAATCGAAGTAATAGAAAGCATACATTATCATTGAATCTCTGAGTCGATCTTAATCGAGCTTAACTCGGACAGACTGCTTTTGTGTCCCAGTTGGTATCCGTGTTGCGTAATCGGTAGTCCGCTAGCATCGCTAAAGGCGAATAAGTAAGGTGGGTGGCGAACCACTGCGAAAGTTATTCGACCTGTTTGGCTGGGAATCTTTTCATTTCCGCGTCCATACCGCCTAGCCTAGTACCGTCTAGTACCCGCTGCCTAGCGAACGCCCCTCCTCGGCCAAAGTCTAGGCTTCCTATACACCATTTCCTGTTTACATCGAGAACCTGTCACATTAGCAATCTGGGAAATATCAAGCAAAGATTGAATGCCCTTTAGTATTGCTCTTCCGTGCGCTTGGGGTTATCAAATACTCGTATTATTTTATAATAATATAATATACCCGGACTAATTCACACACGGTTATTTAGACCCAAAGTAAGCTCTAAGCTTGTGTTATGGAATCTAACTCACTGATACTACTACATATACATACACAAATACTTTATAAGAATATATACATACATACACAAATACTTTACAACAGACACACAGACGTTGTCGCCATCAACTATAATAATAGTCTTCACATGGTATTGTTAACTCCGGGCGGGAATCGAACCCGCAACCCGTATTGTGAACAGTGTTGCACTTGTGGGATGCTTCTAGTCCGATCCGGGTTTCAGGTTACTGTTTACAGTTTGCTATTGAAGTGCTGTAGTTATACTAATTCTACAACGTGTATTTTACAACGTGTAATTTCTGTTTCTGCTTGTATAATAAAGTCAATCTATCTGTTTACGGCACTGTTTTCTTTTAAATAAAATAAAATACTTAGTTATAAAATAAAATATTTAGTTATAACATCGTTAAGCGACTTTTAGTTGGAGTTAGGGTTCGTTAGGTAACTTAAAAACCATTTATAATTGAAGCTTCTTAACTTATAGTTTTACATAAATATAAGTAAATAATAAACAATACACACATAAGTACGCCTACTTTGTATTGTAAATACTCCTTTCACAATTGTAATAAAAAATTAAGGACATCATTTGAACTTGTTTAATGTCAAAGTGGTTTGTCCAGTGATCGTTGAGGAGTGCAAGTCATGTCGCATGCATCATTATGCAACGTGGGGTTCGCAGCGGCGCGCGGCGGCTGCCGGCTTGTTCCCATTTCCACCAGCAGCCCGAGCCTACGTCAGACTCCCACAACCGAGAAAACAAAACAACATATACCCATTGAGATATATGTACTAACGCACAGTACATAAAACTCCATTTTGCATAATCGCACAATTTGTCGGTTACACCGCGTGGATAGATAGCACATCACACATTTTAATACACTCAAATCAGCTAACAACTCATTATATAACATGTCACCTGAACCACCAAACAAAGCATCATGCAACACGCTATTAATGAGATTAACTGCCCGATTTTTATGTTAAACGTAACACAGTTACTCACTTAGATAAGAAGGTTTGTGTTAACTAAAATGTTAAGAAAATTAATTGACCTAGTTTAGGAAATTATAGTTTACATTATGCAATTATGGTTAGTTTATTCTTAATTTATTTTGAAATACATTGTTTAAGTCTTGTGGTAATAACTATAATAATAACTTCACTCATACATAGGTAATAAGGTGGAATTTCAAAAGAAACGCGTAAGTTATTCAAATTATGTCTAGTTTTTCAGAAAATAATGTCTCAATGTCATTGTGTGGAAATGATTACATGACACAAATATATCAAAGGCATCGATTGGCTGGAAATAGACATCTAAAGCCTTCATTGTCAGTGTTACATTTTCCTTGGAAATAATTTATTAAGACCTCGCTTTATCGTAGAAAATGATATTGTATATTGCTTAATTATACCTAGGATACATACCATATATACATACCTATACCTAATTAACTTATTAATTATTGTTATTTCTTATAGATGTGTTAACGTAAGTATCGTAAAATTTCTCCATCTCAAGGTACGTAGTACATATAACTCAATGATCTCAAGTCATCTTTTAAGCAATAAAAATGGATCCTTGGATTACTTGCTAAGATATTAAAATCGGTTCAGAGTTGGAAAATGGTAAAGAAATAGATTATAATGCCATACGTACGAGTAGAGTAGATAGGTTAGCTTACCCACGTACAATGGCAAAATATACACACGTATGAAACTTAAAACTTTAGCAAAAGGCTAAAAGGTACAATTATTTATTTCATTGAGTAAATGAATAATACTTATGAGTTATTAATTACCCATTGTACGGAGAGAATTCAAATTACGGGTGCTCCACTTTTAAACGTTATAGAAGTAGAGCATAGGTAACATTATTTATTTTTTTAATTAATCCAGTTGAGTGAATTAATTTTTTCTAATGTTGCATTCATACTTGAGGAAATGAGATAAAAGTTTAAAACCAAACTCAGTTATAAAAGTAAAATGGTAAATAAAGTACCCAAAAGCTAGAGCATAAACCTTATCGAACATCGTTTGAATCATGTCAACAGAGCCGACCATCTTTGAGTAATTCGGTAACATTCCACAAAAAAGATTCCGGCGAACGAAGGGTCTCCTTCTGAAAGTCTGATAAAAATTATATAACTATTAATTATCCTCACAGTTCAGGTGCTACCGCTCACCGACTGGTCAACTATCGGATCCCTAATTTCATCGGGTATCGATTCGTTATATCGGGATGTTAAATTTTACTCGGCGTGGGAACAAAAACGCGGCGGCCGACAAATGTGCATTTTTGAACCGAATGCATAGTTTCCTGAATTACTTTCAACATCCAAACTTACAACTTACCAGCCTCTACTTATATTAGTGTAGATAATGTATGTTCAAGTAACTTACATACATGCTAATAAACTCGTCTGAGTCGTAGATCGGACTTTCTCCAAGTTTAATACAAGTGTGGGTGACTGAGGTATTCATACGTGCACCTAGGCACTAGCAACAACAGGTTGAGCTTAGTACTTATTCACTGGATGACCTGTGACCTAGGACCTCGTGTGTTTCCGATTCCGGGCACTTTCCTTGAGATTTACTATTTAAGATGCATTATGTTTGCCTCGGGCTGTACCCATCACTATGGCGTTAGTATACAATGTATAAATTGAGCAAGTTGTCGAGTTGCGAGTCGGCAAGTTTGGGACCAAAGCTTTTCTTTTTTTAGTATTTTCGAGTATTTTTGGATAGCTAAGTACATGTCATAGTTTTGAGGTAAGGTACCTTTAGTATGTACGAGTATTAGTGGAGGATTCGGGAATAATTCCACTTTATAGTGCTTTAAGTATATTTCAAACTATGTTTTCCCTAATACCTAGTGGTTCGCCGGAAACTTCGCTTTGACTAATTATTATTATTGTACTTCAACGAAATCATTTCTAGCGCTCGTGGCGTAGTTTCAATCAGCATGTTACATCATCGCATATTTTAATTTGAACTTTATGATATATTTTTATTGAGACATATTAATATTTAAACTTTAACGTTCTCGCGTTAATTTGGTCTCGTAGTTAGAATTATTAATCCATGTCGGAGGTTTTATGGCGGTCCAAAACTTCCGACAACACCAACCAGGGTTGAATGGCCAGTGGCCGCTGACCTACTCTGCACTACTTAATGTTGAAGAAGTTAATGATCGAAGACAGTGTCTTACTTAATAATAGAGTAGAGGAAGAACTAATTGGATAACAAGTTCGCTCAGTACTTTATTTCTATCACAGGGACAAGGAACATCTTTTTTTTTGTTTAAAAAGGATATTTTAGAAATAATTAATACCGTCGAGTTCGCAACACTTATGTTGTGGCTCTAATATTAAAACAATTGCATTTTGAAAGTTTTAATCCCTAATGTTCATTAACGCTCTTAAACTAAATGACTGATTAAAAGGGTCTAGACAGACGGACTGCAATTCAACTGCAATCCGACTGCCAAATGGCAGTTCAGATGCAGTTTGAATGCAGTTGGCTCGACTGCAATCAAACTGCACGTCGACGGGCGTCGACAGTCGTTGTAACTGCACTCAGACTGCAATCCAACTGCACGCCAACTGCCCGTCGACGTGCAGTTTGATTGCAGTCGAGCCAACTGCATTCAAACTGCATCTGAACTGCCATTTGGCAGTCGGATTGCAGTTGAATTGCAGTCCGTCTGTCTAGACCCTTAAAGTGTTTTGTCACTTTTGCGCTTTGGCAAATAGGTAGCGTATAAGAAGGGGACAAACTATTTGATAGCTAAAGTGCTGTTAATAAAGTGTTTATGAATAAGGCCCTTAATCAATTGTAGTTAAACTTAAAATCCACTAAGTCAATTTTTGAACGAAAATAAACTAGACTAAGTACTCAGTACATATAACTTATAACTCGTTAACGTTAGTACATATAACTCAATGACTAAAATGGTTCTATCACTTTTTCTATGATGCCAAAGTAGACACCGACACAAACCTAGTGGTCAAACTCATAACAATCCTCTTTTTGCGTTGGGGAAATGGTAATGTTGGAAAATCCAACAATTTAGGTCAAAATATATCGAGAAAATGTAAAATAATACACCATTATAATGAGTTGAATATTATGAATAGTTCAATACAGAATATCTTCGTTAACTTTTGCGTACCTATATTGTGTATTGAAATTACTATTGACTACAAGCGTGCCAACATAGCTGACTGTCTCATTTCACATTGTTACAAACACGACTGATCCTCCTCCCTGTACTGATATATTCAGTGAGAGGCCTTTGCCCAGCCGTGGGACATGATTTAAGCTTATACCACTGATTACTAAATAGTTACTTATACTCTACTCTACAAACACGAATTCCTTAATTGGAATACTTTTATTGGTGCCCTATTTTGATAATTAGCGTTCGTTTAACGAGTTTATAAGCTTCATGGACCAACATATAATATTGATCCATGTTAGCTCCGATATTGGACTTCAATTGAATGCCAACTAGCTAGTGAGTCTAACATGTGTGATGGAACTAGTAAATTAGCCAAATAAAATGAACTTATCTACTCATAATTATGTTAACTGAACTACTAAGTCCTTAAGTACATTACGTAGTACTTATAATCATTGTTCTTCGAAAAGCTGAGTTCTGTTGAACTGAGCATACCTACGTCAATTAAGCAGATTATACGTAATACCTGTAGGTACATACACGCGAGTGCAGTGAAGATCTGGTCGTAACTACTCCTAAAGATACCGTTCGGGGTTGCGGTCGGACAGTGGGATGCTATTTTAACTGATATTTTAACTGATAGTAATTTGTTGATTAAACAAATAAGAAAAACGAATATAAATCCGACTAATATTATAAATGCGAAATATTGTAAGAACTAAAGGATGGATTTGGATGAAACTTTACAGTAAGATAGGTCATCAGAATAACACATGGGATACATTTTATCCCGAAATTCCCGTGGGAACGAGTACAACGCAGGTAACACCGCGGTTCGCGGCTAGAGTAGCAAACATACATACATACATAAATACATACAAGCATACATCCTGACAAACATTCGCATTAGTAGGATTATTTTTTATAGACTTTTTGTTATCCTACAAATATTCCTGTAAAAAGCTGCTGGATTCCTAACTATTGAAACTACTAAATAAAGTACCGAAGTCAGTATACAATACACAAACGGGTGAATATTGAAGCATCGTCCGCAGAACTTCTCATTTGGAATTTTGCGGTAATTTAAGGTATTCTAATAACGTGAGTTTCATGTTCATTTTCCGCAGCAAGCAACGTATCTGCTCTAAATATTATTATGATGCATTTAGTTTGAGAGTTCTGCGGTATAATTGTTTCGTATTTTGAGCCTCTGAATGGAAATACTCAGAAGGTATTGTGTGTGTACGAAGAACTTATGTTTTCGAATGCAGAATATTATAATTTAGTGCACTTCTCCAGCAGAACTATGTGAAGCTACTTTTTAATATACCACCATCGCTATGTCTTCTTCTTGTCGAGTAGGCCCACCCGGGTGGCCGGATTTTTAAACTGCCTAAAGGCCATATACCCGAACAGATTCACACTCGGTTAATTTAAACCCTAAGTAAAAACTTGTAAGGAATCCAACTAACTATTAACTACTACATATACATACACAAATACTTTATAAGAATATATAATTGACACCCAGACGTCGTCGTCAACAACTAAGTCTTCACATATTGTTGACTCTGGGCGGGAATCGAACCCGCAACCCCCGACACAGTAAGCGCTCTCACTGCCACCTTCGACCAATTAACCTACCGATGACTGCCACTGTGACAATGGGTTTGTTCAACGTTAATTATGTCAGGTTTGTTATAATGGACGGAGCCTTTGGTTGGATGAATGGATGGAGTTAAGTAAAGCAATCCGCTATACTATATCATATCATATCAAGCGTTGAATAGACACGTAACATAGCGATGATTGTGCGCACCAACCATAAGAATCGTAGCATAGCAACGCAGCATAGCAGAGGTCTGGTGGAATGACCCCTTTAGGCTAATGTTTAGTACCACCAATTATGAGCATTATATTTGATCTCATTGCGGCTCCATTTCATATGAGGTATATTTTATACCACTTCATCGTTTTCCGAGATAATTCTCGAGATCTACTCATCTTGCTGGCGTCGTTGATGAATTCGCCGACTTGCAGCTTGTAAACTCACTCAATGTCGAGGATGGTTTTGTATTCTTTTTATTAATTTTCGTTAAGCAACTTGCAGCTCGACCCCTACTGGGTGGCCGATAGAGGTATTTCTATCTGAGCGCTACCGTGCTTCGGAGGGCACGTTAAGCAGTCGGTCCCGGTTGTTTCAATCGTCAAATCATGTCGGACGCCTTTAGGCGGTCTAAAAGCTCTGACACCAGGGTTGGCCACCGACCTACTCGAAATGAATGAATGAATTAGTTTTCCAAATCGCTTCCTGATATTGAATCGTACTTAGCCGATTTCGAATAACAATGAGATTGGCAACTGGAGTGATTATAGATTATAAATGATTGTAATGATCTGATATAATAAAGAGATTTGAATTTGAAGAGATTTGGTATAAAGGGTGGTACATACTAACCGATTTAAAAGGGCCACCCTGTATATAAACCGATTTGTAATTGTTTAAGTAAGTTTCTTTAATTCTTTGCTTGGCTCACGGCTTCATGATCGTGATGTTACTTCAATTCTCTCAAGTCGGCTGACGTTACAAAGTGCATTATTATGTCACTTAACGTCCACTAAACATGTTTGATACTTGTCATACTTCAAGTCTTCAAGTCGTTCCTGGTAATCTCTAACAAGGTGAACTAACTCATGAAGTTAGTCTTCAATACATATCCATTGCTTCAGTTGAATGCCTTTCGTTCAGGGCCTGTTATACCAACTTTAATATCACCCTTGTAAATGCGGTATCTCTTCAAAACTTTACCTGTACATCATTTCTTTTTAAATGCTGCTGTTATGTTTTAGATGCATTGTTAGGGTTTTTAACCGACCTGAATAGAGGATGGATTTTTTTGTTTATGTTTCATGTACTAGCTGAACAAAATAAATAATTATGAGCATAAGACGTGATTTTTTCAAAATCTCTAGTAGTAGGTTTATTTTCACCACTTCAGAAAAGATTTTTTTACACAAAGGTGTCGTACATAATAACGGCCCACATTAACGATATCAAAGTACACCTGCTCATTAGGCACCCCACATAACAACGATGTACAAAAAGGATTTTTAGAAAAATAAACTCGGGAATCTACTTGACTACCACACACCATTGGAGGACGGTACGTATCCTGGCATCCCACGCTTCCTGGCGCGATGGTGATTGGGTTCGGCGAAAGTGCCGAGGGTACCCCACCGCGGCGTTGCGGGGTGGGCTCGTCGATATATAAGCATTGGCTGAAGGTGGGTACGGCACAAGTAAAAACAGTTCCGGCGACTTAGCCCCAGGTCGGACGCCCCGCCATCATGCGAGGGATTCGGAGCTCAGTGGTCAGTGCATTCATCATCTACTCATCATCTAGTCATCCTAATGCCATCATCTAGTCATCATAATCTGGATACAGGATAGCGATTTGAGTGATCCGTTGTTTTTTGGATCATTCCGGTTTTTTGAGATATCTTTTATTTGTTGGGTAGTTTTAATTTTGGTCGGTTTTGTTTTGCTCCGGGCTTTTTTAAGGGGTTGTCTTAAACTTTGTTCCGTATATTTTTGTTTTGGTACCGGTTTTTATACGTTGTAATTTTAATGTAATCTTTACTCCAAATTGCAAGTAATTTTCTCGAATCTAATCAGTATTTCCGCAGAGTGAGTACAGGATAGCGATTTGAGTGATCCGTTGTTTTTTTATCATTCCGGTTTTTTGAGATATTATCTTTTATTTGTTGGGCAGTATAATTTGGGTCGGTTTTGTATTGCTCCGGGGTTTATTAAGGGGTTGTCTTATACTTTGTTCCGTATATTTTTGTTTTGGTACCGGTTTTTATTCGTTGTAATTTTAATGTAATCTTTACTCCAGATTGCAACTAATTTTCTCGAATGTAATCAGTATTTCCGCAGAGCGAGTTTTTGGTTTTTATCTTTTTATTAAAGTGATTATGAAAATAATAAATCGAACTCTAAAATCATATCGACTTAACGCTCGACATAAACTGAATTGTGTCTTTAAAACGTTAACGTTATTCAGTGTTTCAGTACAAGAACGGTTTCGGTTTTAAATATTATTTATAAACTTAAAAACCATACTAAAAATATATATAGAATAATCAAATGCAACCTTCTAATAGTGTGAACCGTAGCGTGTAAACAAATATTGACAATTACGTGCGTTCACGGTAATTATTCACAAGTGCTCCGCAATTACGTTACGAGCCACTATACGCCATTGTGATTGCAAGCAATCTTTATTGGCAATTTGGCATCATCTACATGCATTGATAACATGTAATAGTTAAATAATTAATCTAACAATTAGTAGATGGTAGCACCGTTTCCGTTTGACGTTCGTTAATCCATATTCCAAGAAACTTCCCGGATTAATTAGCTTATAATGTTTTTTACAAAACAATCAATTCAAATTGATTCTCGAAAGTTCTACAAATCAGCGCCGTAAAACAAACTAAAATATTTTCGTATTAATTATGTTAGTGTAGATTTTGAAGTAGTTATTACTAATAAGTAACGTTGCACTCACCATTGTTACAACTGTTGTACCTACATGTATTCATAAAGCTGTTGCACGTTTGAAAAGCTCGTGTGTTTCAATAATATTTCGAAAAGCTTTCATTCGGTGAAATTGTTTACCAACATGAAAATAGTGATACATTTTGTGCGGTATAATTCTTTTGTTTGTGTGTGGTATGATAAACATGTTTTGTTAAAAACTTTTAAAATACTCTATCAGTTTCTATAATATACTACATACCTACATGTTAGATTTTGCGATAGGTAATATCAGTTCCGTTTTATAATATTTAGTTTAATGCTTTATAGAGTAACATATTAGATATGTATTTAGTTATAGAATGCGGGTTATATTTCATCAATAGCTACATTACATAATGTATTGTAATGAAATATGTTTTTAATTTATAGCTGTTTACATGTTACGTCAGTACTAGGACATATTATATGTTGTGTAATACGTGAACTAAGTAATTGCACCGTCTTTATTTCTTAGGAAGTAATTATGTATTCTAATCTCAAACTGAACTAGGAAAATCGTTTTTGCTGAATGTCTATTGCGGTGTAAAATTAAACATACGAGATGGATTGATAATTAATGATGTATTGTTTGTTATCAACCTCAATGTCAACTTACTCATTTTTTCTCAGTGATTTTTTCATATTTGATTTGTTTTGTTAATGTGATAACAAGTCCCTACTTATTGTTCATTAGTGGCATTTCTATCTGAGAGCTGCCGTGATACGCAGAGCACGTTGGATTGTCAGCCCGGGTTGTTTCAATCGTTAGACCATGTCGGTGGTCTTAAGGCGGTCTAAAAACTCCGACACCAGGGTTACACATAGTTACTTTTTTTATTTTTATGCTTCGTGCGAACTTATAGGATGTGAAACGTAATTAGAAAAAAAATCAATTAAGTTATTAATTTTGTGTTGAGAAGCATTCGTTAAGGTGTGTTCCGAGTTTTATTATTAATATATGTGAACGTTTCTTTTAAGCGGTTACGGTCGCTCTGATTAAAATCCGTTTCATTTACGAAATTGCAACAGTTTAGTGAGAGATCCGTTCCACGGTGTTATATAAGAGTGAAGACATTTGAACCGTGTTATCGGGTCATGCACATCATATCACTTCGCTAACGAACCCATATTTGTACGTGTTTAAACTTTTTATTATCATTATAACACAATTGAGTCATAGGGAAAGTTTTACGAAATAATTATATCGAGCGCTGAGTTAATGTTATTGTTTTGGTTTGACATTATTGATTGTGGTATCGAATTAGTGCCGCGAGCCGTTCAGTCGTTCAATGAGGTGGTTGGCCAGCTCTGTCGCGTCGTGAGGAAGAGGTCGTTAATTAGTATATGTATGTAGGATGTAGGCAGACATCGATCGCCATTGTGCGGGCTCGATGGCTCGTGGCTTGTGTAACTCTTGCATAATGCCGGCCCGTTGTTGTTGTGTTGTATCATTTAGCCGCTAGTGTCAACTACGCTAATGCACTAAATGCGCACTTTCATATTTTCACCGTTCACCCACTTTTACATACAAAGCCTGATATTTATTATGATAAGAAATATTTTATTCTTACGATATTTATATATTGTTTATGTAAATGTTTCGTGATGAGTGTCCGATAAAATTTTGTTAACCTGCGTTGGTAAGTCAGTTCCGGAGACTCGTGTTATAATAAATATGAGTTTAATGACTTTGATTCTTAACGTGTCTGTTTGTGGCAGTTCTGGAGTTTTTCTTTGACATAACTGATCACGTTTTAGAGTGCGGTGTCATAATTGCCTGTATACTCGTAGATAGGTATCCGGTCCGCTGGACGGAACAGCCACTCGAATTCCTCGATGTCGCTCCACGGTTAGATTAACAACCTGTATTCATCTCACTACTCTTTTTTGTGCGTCGCTTTAACCACGTATCAATTACGCAATGCATGTTTGGACCGCGGCTCGTTAAATTTATGTAATCCATAACAAGGGTCTCGGCGAAACTTGTTGATGCAAGCCACGATAATCTTAGATCTGTATCAGATCAATGCGGAATGAATTTCATAATTAGTATCATAACATGGGTTTTACTTTTACTACTTTATTTATTAGTTAATAGATTGTTTGTTTATGCTGAGCGACTGTGCGATTTCGATAGATTCTTTTTGTTTTGTGCTATGCGGACTTGTCCATACTATTGTTACTAAATATATACCTAGGTTAGCTTAGTCTTATAAGTTTTTGTGATTAAACTTCATGGTCTAAACTAAGTTTCCTTTGTTTCAGATTATCCTAGGGGTAATTATTCAAATTACTCTAGTTTTTGGGAAGGCGTTGATACAGCAGAATCAACAAGCACAGCAGTTGGAGCAGAAGGCTCCGAGCGAGAATGTGGCACAGAAGCGAATCGGTTACGACTACCCGGCACCGCCCGTGGACCTGCTGAACCCGTTTCAGGAGGACCTGCATCTGCACGGTGACCACCACGTCGACGACCACCACGACCACCACGACCACCACATCGAAGAGCACCAGGAGGAGCACCACGAAGAACACCACGAGGAGCACCACGACCACCACGACCACCACGACCCTGGATACTGGAAGAAGAAGCTAATCTGGAAACCGGGATGGAAGAAAATCTGGAAACCATCCAAGAAACAAATATGGAAACCCTCATGGAAAAAGATTTGGAAACCCATCTGGGTACCAACCAAAGTGCCCGTCTGGAAGGAAACCAAAGTACCGGATTGGAAAAAGATCTATAAACCGGTCTGGAAACCTATCAAGGTGCCCGCTTGGAAGGACGTCAAAGTACCGGATTGGAAGAAAGTAACCGTACCAGTTTACAAAGATATTAAAGTACCCGGGTGGAAGGATATCCAAGTACCCGCCTGGAAAAAAGTGTGGATCCCAGAATGGGTGAAAGTAGGCGTCCCCGGTGAGAAATACTTAGGAAAGGACCACGACGGATGGGAATACACATCACATGACTTATGGAAGAAGAAGCTAGTATGGAAACCTGTCTGGAAGAAATATTGGAAGCCGTCGAAGAAACAGATCTGGATCCCAGACAAGAAATTAGTATGGAAAGACGAATGGAAGCAAATCTGGAAGACTGAGAAGAAGCAGATTTGGATCGACGACAAGAAACTGGAGTGGAAGGAGGAATGGAAACAGATCTGGAAGCCATCCAAGAAGCTCGTGTGGGTTCCGGACAAGAAGCTGGAGTGGAAGGAGGCCTGGAAGCAGATCTGGGTGCCGGACTGGAAGGACATCTGGGTGCCCGGCGTGAAGAAGATCTGGCGGCCCGTGTGGATCTCAGAGTGGTTCCCGTCACCCGACCACCACGACCACCACCACGACCACCACCATGAGGCCCACGGCTGGCAGGACCGCAGCGACGCCGCCGCCGCCGGCAGCCGCCAGACCCTCGCGGCCTCCACTCTCGAGCAACCCACGACCAAACAACCGCAGCAGTCCACATGGCAGTTCCCCAAATAATTTATTCTTACCATAAGTTAATGTTAATCTGTGTAAATAGGATCCGCGAGAAGGTCGAGCCTCGTTACTCGTTAACATAAGACGCGGATGGCATTCAGAAAAGCGTTTTATTGCCATAAAGTACGAGGACTGCGACTGGTCGCGAAGCATCGGTCCGAGATAAAGGAATATTCGCATCGTGGCTCGCTCTTAGGTAATGCACATTTTATATTTATTACCCTGGATGTTTTATTATAATTTTGTGCAAAGCGAAAATAGCGAGCCAGCGATGCGATTGTTTTATTAAATGTAATGTAAAAAGTATTATTGGATGCACAACATTTACAATAGTTGTCTGGAGCTTTAAGTCATTTGTTGTAGTTACCAAAATAAGTCTGAGTTGAGGTGTAATTGGTGTCGCGTGTGCGGGGGGCGACAGGTTTGGCGGCCGCTCTGTGCCGCGCATGCCGTTGTGTTTTGTTGTTTAGTTTGTATAAGTTTTTATACTTTTGTTCACATAGTAATAGGAATAGCGCAACCAATGAATTAAATATTGTTTTGTCCTACATAATTGAAACTTTTATTAACAAGACCATAAACAAATAAGAGAACACAATTATTATCAAATACGCCGTTTAGCTTAAGTTAGTTGATTAGCTGCAAGTTGACAAATTAAACAGTTTGACATACCTATGACTTGTGTGGAGTACTTAATAGCCGAGTTCAAGATACATGTTAGGTGAAATATTCGGGCGTTGCGGACCTCCAATCAGTAGCGAGAACCGCGGCGATTGGTGCCTGCGATTGGTTGTCGAGGCCGAGAACGAATTGAAGTAACACTCAGGTACAGTGTATTATTATAACACTTTGTACTATTAAAGAGCCAGTTAGTAATTTTGCCAACTGTCTAACTTGCATTGTTGAAAACATTGCTATCGTAGCCATTTACCGATCTGCTTCGTTCACGCTTAAGTCAAATTTTGATTCATTCCTAAATAGTTTAAATGAAATCCTAGTATCTCTGTCCAGTTTTACCACCACCACAATAATTGGGGATTATAATTGGGGAAATATCATGACAAATAATAATGACCCTTTTTCGAACGACTACCTAACTATCACCTCTTCCCATGGCTTGCTACCTGTCTATCAGTTATGTACTAGGCTCCACAAACTTATTGATCACATTTTACTTAAACCCTCACACTTGCAGTCACTTGGGTAATAGACACTGCCGTCACTGATCACTTGCCTGCCGTTTTAAGTACAAGTTTAGAAAAAGAAACTCATAAGCCTCTAAGCATTAAAACAAAAGTAGATCACATGGCCATAAAAGCTGAAATAGATTCTACAGACTTTTCTCACATTTTATTGATTGACGGTCCAGATATGGCTGCCAGTCTACTGACCTCTTCTTTCCTCCACTATGACCCGTAAGCACACTCGAATTTGTCCCCAGAAGGAAAAGAAACATCAACCTCTGGGTAATTCCGGGGTTAATGAGATGTATTAAGTATCGGGATAGGTTACACAAAAAAGTCAACAACAAGGCACCAAATGATGTTATAACCGTTACAGAAATTATTGTAACAATCTCTTGAAAAAATCAAAAGGGCATACGAAATAAATGAGATTCAAAAAGCCAATAAGTACACTAAATCAATAAGGCGTAGGTATGTATTTTTAAGACACTCTAAAACTCTGCTGACCCTGATACACTCCAAATGGTGTACCTCTCTCTGTGCCACTCCATGCTCTCTTACTGCATACCTTCCTGGGGCGCTGCTGCCAAAACATTCGTTATAAAACTGGTCCCAGTGTGCAATGTTGAAAGTAGTGCTTTTTAAACTTTTAGATATCCTACAATGAGCTTATACAGAGAGGCAAAGGTCCTTCCGTAAGACAAACATTCCTCCTCCGTCCTTCGCATGGGTTTGCACAAACACGCAGACGTCCCAGCCATTCCAGATAAAACTAAACGCACAAATCGCCATATTCTTATTCATAAACATTCAACCCACAGAGCATAGAAGCACCGCCGCTCCGGCTGCTCCTAGTGACGCCTTGCTTAAAACTTTTCATACAAACTTAGCGTGTCAGGGGGCGTTACCGCTCACTAACACCATTACACGCTCTACTTCAAAGATGAGATGACGTATAGTGGTAGCAAAACATCTAGTCCGATCTGAACACGAGGCGTAAACCTGCGCAGAAGTGAAAAATGGGTATCAGCGGGGCCCCCCTAGCGGGGAACATGCCACGTGACCGCCCTTGACAAATCACAGCCTAAAGCGTATTTTCATTAGTGCGCTTTCGTTCTCTGTGTGTCGTAGTCACGTTCGCTAGCTCCACCCACTGAGTACAGTCGCGCGCGATATTTTTGTTATATAAACTTGTTATTGCGTATTAAAAAGATTATTATTTAAGATTATTAATTAAGTATTTACCTATATACTTTAGCACTATTCGATAGGAATCTAGAACAATATGTACCTAATCCCAATAGTCAAAATAATTAATTATAAAAAATATAATTCGTACATAATGTTGTTGCACTTGACTGTACCGTCGCGAACCGCCATGGTGCAACTTCAGATCGGACTAGATGTTTTGCGATTATTATATCTGTATTGTATGTAGAGATGAGGTTTGGTCGATATGAGTCGATGTTTTTATTGATATTGTTTTTTTATAAAAAGAAATCGGATATATATATATATATATAATGTGTATTTATCCGGACAAATTCACACACGGTTAATTGAACCCAAAGTAATCTCTAAGCTTGTGTTATGGAATCTAATTAACTGGTACTACTACTACTACATATACATACACAAATTCTTTATAAGAATATATAATTGACACCCAGACGTCGTCGCCAACAACTATGTCTGCACATATTGTTGACTCCGGGCGGGAATCGAACCCGCAACCCCCGACACAGTAAGCGCTCTCACTGCCACTGTGCCAACGGGCTTAAAGGTATGCTAGGCGTGAAATAGTAGTTATGAGAGCTAATAAAATAAATGAAATCAATTAATTAAAATTCTAAAAATAAAAACATTAAACCGGTGTTATTCAGGAAATTTTTGAAATTCAAAATGTAATATCTCGTCTATGCTTATGAATGTATGAATACTAGATTTCAATGTAATAATGGTATCGCTTGTGACTGCAAATAGGATGTAGTTTCAATGTTAGAATAGCATCAGAAGTTAAATATCTTCTGGTACTCTTTTTGTGAAACTTTCAGCTTCAAAATGGACAGAGCAAATGGCATCATGTTTCTGAGGAAACCAGTTATACTTTCCTGTAGCGAATATCCATTTATCTTTCATGAAAGGATCATTACTGAAGGATAGTTGGTATTATTTTAATATTAGTTACTAGCTACAAAACATAAATCTCTAGTATGGGTTCAATATAAGAGCGCGTGGTGCTTCTATGGTCTGTGAGTCACGCGGTCTGGGAGTGTCGATGAGTCACAGACTGTGACTCAACCACACCCACCGACGCAACACACACACGCACGCACGAACACACACACAGTCACTAATCATTACATAGTATAACACAAAGTCGCGTCTGTTTGTCTGTCTGTATGCTTAAATCTTTAAAATTACGCAACGGATTTTGATGCGGTTTTTTGTAATAGGTAGAGTGATTCAAGAGGAAGGTCTAATGTAAAAAAAATCCCGAAATTCCCACGGGAACGGGCACAACGCGGGTAAAACCGCGGGGCGCTGCTAGTCTATAATATAAAAATGAATCGCAAAATGTGTTGCTAAGCGCATAATTTCAGAACGACTGCACAAAATTGGATGATTCTTTTTTAATGTGTTCCTTATTGTCAGGACAAGGTTTTTGTATAAGAAAAATAAGGAATAAAAATCTCAAAATTCCCAAGGGAACGGGGGCAATGCGGGCGAAACCGCAGGACACAGCTAGTTATAAATACCTAACTTCTTCCTAATATTAATGTGGCAATAAATTTGTTGAAGATATTTGATTGTTTATATTTTATTTATAAAAAACATAGCGGGCTCAATAACACATTAAATTAATAGTAAACATAGATACCAGATACTTTATAAAGAGTAATCTTCTAAAAACGAAAACAGAAACATTTTTCATCAATTACTCAAAATCAGTTACCTATTGATAAAATTACAGTGTATGGAATTACCCATCCTAAGCTACTGGTTATGACCTTTGCCCAGCAGTGGGACAGTGAGGATATGTAAAAAAAAAAAAAAGCTACTGTTAGCATGTTAGCTTAGCAGTAGCTTAGGATGTCACTAATGCGGCAAGGTTTGATGCAGCATTCATCTACGATGCCGCTAATCTTCTTGTCAGGTGTATTCGTGAACATCTTGGGCTCGATGCTGTTTGGACTCGAACGACGGACAACGGACGCTGGAATAAAACGATGAGTTGTTAACAAACCATTTGGAATCCTATAGAACAGCTATATTAGGTGAACTTTATTTATTTAGCAGCAAATACGCTAACATAAAGACAGACTGACGCGGCAGAGGGCTGTTCTCATTCTTAAAGATGCCGTAGGTACATATGGTCATTGACTGTTATTGTATAACAGTGAACCAAATTATACACTACCTATATGTACCTACGTATCTAAAAATGCACAGGTCACACGCAATCAAAAGATAATAAGATTGTGCGTTGATGGTTGATACAATTTGCATTGCACCGGGCGACCCACATACTGGGTGCAATCTGGGGTCACGTCAGTACACGTGATGCTCACCACATCCTGTCGGGCAATAGTTCCACATAGCAATAGCAATAGTTATAGTGGAATTGGCTATTTTATTATTGGCGTTGCACACGCAGTTTGAGCTGCGTTCCCGTGGGAATCTTGGGATGAAATTTAGCCTTATTTTTACTGAATGTGAAAGTTATAATACTAAGTAGCATAGGATAAGTAAAGTATTAGCCTGTTATGTCTCATTGAAGGGCTAAGGCTTCACATTTCACCATAAGAAATATGTTTTTTTTAATATCACTCCTTCTGAGTTTTTTATTCAAACATATTTAGATAACAATATTCTGTGTCAATTCTTTTAAGAGCTACAATAACACAGGCAGACACACATATAATGTCTTCTTCATCGAGTGGATGGTCAACCTGACCAATCCTGGTGTCAGTGTTATTGAACCGCCAAAGGCTTTTGACATGGCTCATGTAACGACTACTATCCTAGAAAATAACCGGATCCGATGGCTTAACGTGCCCTCAGAAGCACGGAAACATCGTACTTTTCAGACAATGAGGTGATTCAGCCTGCAATGCCCTAACCAAACTGAGGGCAGTCTCACAAAGAGATTTTTGTGAGCTATGTCCCCATCGGGAATCGAACCCGGTACCTCCGGATCGTGAGCCGAGCGCTCAAACCACAAGACGACGGAGGCTGTTATAACTATATGTCAGAGGTGCTTATAAGTTGATGTGCTTTAAGTTGATAAGGGGTGCTATAAGCTCTTATTGCACTTTTAAGCTCTCTTATCGGCGTTAAAAAGTAATAGTGGATTTACTAATCAGAGGGTACGGACCGGAATTAGTCTGTGCTTCCCATGCCATGCAGACGTAACTACGCATGTGGGCCAAAGCGCGCCCGCAGAAGTGCTTCAGCTCCTCCTTCTGCTCCCGGGTTTCCAAATACTCTTGCGCGGACGCCGCCACCACCAGGATCAAACAGGACATCCTGGGAAATAAAAGTTATTGCACAGGATGGTGGACTTGTGGTTGAATGGTTGCATATTATTGTTTGATGTTGTATCGTTTGTCCAGCTGTGGGCTAGTACTTATAAGTGAAGAATATACCTTTTTGGCATATACATTTAAGTTTTACCAATCCTATCCTACTTCCTACTAATATTATATGTAAATGCGAAAGTTTGTGAGGATGGATGTATGTATGGATGGATGTATGTTTGTTGCTCTTTCACGTAAAAACTACTGGACGGATTTGCATGAAACTTTACAGTAATATAGGTTATACATTAGAATAACACATGGGATATATTTTATCCTGAAATTCCTGCGGGAACCGATACAACGCGGGTAACACCGCGGGGCGCGGCTAGTTAAAATATAAAATGAACGAGGGAGGAGTGCTTAGATATTATAAACATATATATATTATTTTTTTATACCCCTTCATAAACCCAGGCAAATAAACGAAAAGTGCCTGTTTATATTTCATCCCACAAGAGAATCACAGCGGGAGTGAAAATAAATTAAGTGCTCAAAGACTGCAAAGAGGTACCTCGACTGGTCCTAAACAATACCAGTCCTGGTCTACTTCATATAATCGTAGATGTGTGAATCAATCTTCGAAACCATTCACCCCTTTTTGTACTAATAATAAACGTGTACTTTTATAGTAGACCGGACATTTGGAGTCATTCCCGCTCCGCTGAGAAACCACTACCGAAAGCACTAGTATTAAATTATGTTTCTACATTCTGCGACCCTAGTGTATTCAGTAATTTTAGAGTTTCGTAAAAATAAAGCTTGACACAAAAGCGGTCAAACTTTCGCATGTTAGTCATGAAACTGAAAAATTAGATTTATGTTTATATTATGTTAATTAAACAAGAGTAATAATAAAAGTGGACTCACTTTAATACGCTTGACAACATCGTTGAGTATCTGAAATCACGTAAAACTAGTTAATAAATATATTAAAAACTAAGTAACAACAAAATACGTAACTACTAAATGTGTTGGTTCCAGTAACGTATATATCAAAAAGAAATATAAAACATAAAATTACATCTACCTTCAGATAGCAAATGTTTTTTGAAAACGTTCTGTTCCACGCTGATCAAAATATACGATGAAGAAAATATTGAATTTTATAGCTATACTTAATTCTATACTAGCAACGCCCCGCAGATTTAACCGCGTTGTGCTCGTTCCCGTAGGAGTTTTGAAAAATAACCTATAACCTTCCCGTTGACTGTGGCTATATAATACAAAAAGAATTATTCGAAACGGATTGGTAGTTTCTGACCTTAGCCCGTTCAAACAAACCCTTCAGCTTTACTATATTAGTATAGACAAGCTGCACCCCGCGTTTTATTCCCGTTTATATTTCGGGAAAATGTAGTTTATAACTTTCCTATTGAATGTACGAGCTAATACAAAAAGAAATATTCGAATCAGGCGCGCAGGTGCCTAGTTCTCGAGATAAGCCCGTTAAAACAAACGACAAAAACATAAAAATCGTAGGTACTCTTCAACTTTATCAAATTGGACGCTACTAGACAAACTAGACTATCGAATATCGATTAAATGTAATTTATTATGAAACCTTTGGACAGATCAATGGATTGAATTGAATATTCCTGTCGTTGTTCAATGATCGAGATTCGAGTGCGCACTATGCAGGTTATCGGTAAATGTGGGTACTTTTAGCAGCACACGATTTACAAGGGCCCAATTCAAATCACGATACGGCGGATATAGTGACTAATTAACACTTGTAGGTAGGTATTGGACTAATAAGAAAAATATATTACATATTACAATTAATTATTATGTTAATTCGCTTAATGTGAAAAAAAACATAGTCGAGACAAGAGCCGATAAGTTCTTATGTTTGAGCTTTGATTCTAAACATACAGTTTTGGACGTACTTGAATGATAGATAACTGATACAAAACATATTAATATTAATTGAAATTATGAATAACAGCTTAAAATACATTTAGATACAACATTTTTTATACTTATTTGTGCTTAAAAATAGGATGCAAGGCCTTAAAATAAAACGTTCATGTTTAAAATATCGCAATAGCAAAAATATAGTTCATAATATACCTCAATATATATAAGTCTGCACATTCGGAACAGTTTCTTTATCCTCTACTTTTATTTTTCACGCTGTTAAAAGTTAAATGAAATTCCATGCGTGCCGTCGGCATGCCGGCATACCTTGTAAACTAGTAAACGGATCCAAAATGAACGAATTCGATTGGACTATTAAAACTATCCGGGCTGCGGTCGCAAGCCGTAATCAAGTTAGTTCTTTGATTCCTCTTTTTACCTTTTATATTTCGATAACAATAAGTAATCCGGTTTAATTTTGCAGCAAAAAATAAAAAGGCCGTAACTAAATTATTTTCAAACGCGACTAACTTAAAAACAAAAGATGTAGAAAAATGTTTTTAAAATTTTAGAATATTCATATTTTTTATTCCCGTACGTGAAAATAATGTTTTAAAATGCATATAAAATTCGCGAACAGCCATGAGGAAAATGATCCTGCTGTTACGATTATATATTTTAAAAAAATTCAACCAATTGACGTCCTATCACAAAATATTTTTTAAAATATTTATTAATAATATATTAGACACATAGACAATAATAGAAAAAATCACAAAAACAACTTTTGCTAGGAAGCAATAATAAATAAAAATCGGCAGCAATAAAAGAAAATGTTCACGTATCTCAAGGCGTTATTTAAGTAGCGCCGCAATTCAATAAACTTAAACTATGTAGTTGGCACATAAATTGAAATACGCATTGAACTTACCTCTGTATCCCGTCAATAAAACTGAATGCACGAGCTGAATCCTTTACTTTATATACTAGCGGACCTCTTCACGAATATTGTAATTTTGAAAAGTCCAGAGAATATTTGTGGCGCGGGTGATTATTAGTTGAGGAACAGAATGAGTGTCGCATCTGATCCGGACTGCACTACGAATTTTATTAAAGATACCCTCCCTATATAGGGCAAGCCTATGTACTCGAGCCGCTGATACGCACCAAGGGTTGCCACGACTCGCATCGTGCCTTGTGGTACCAGTAAAAACTGAAACATGCACCCTTTTCTATCATCGATTTACTTTATTCTTTGTTGCTAGTTTAGACTATAATTAATTAGATATATTTATGGCGTGTTTTGAGATCGAGTTAATTGTTAGAATGAACTTAAGTGTTAGTTAAGGGATCTCCCAGTAAAAGGGTTTTACCAATAATTTTGATACTAGCAACCCGCTTTTGCCTCGTTTCCGTCAGTCATGATTGCGAAAAATAAGTGTACAAGCATTGTACAAGTATGTAAATAGGGATAAAAATAGTCATATAAACTTTCCACTCTGTTGGAGACTGCGCCGCCTGGCCCGACTTTATATAGCTAGTTAGACATCTGTTTTCAATGGCGCCTTTTAAAAACTTTATACCTATTTAGTAAGATAAATACTCAGTTATAAATATCTAGTGATTTATTATTCGCAATAGCTTTTACAATAAACTTATACTAGTAATAACATGCCTTACATCTAAGTAAGCTACTTATAACACCAGGAGAGTTTTTCA
The DNA here is from genome assembly GCA_951394245.1 of Cyclophora punctaria. Lineage (NCBI taxonomy): Eukaryota > Metazoa > Arthropoda > Insecta > Lepidoptera > Geometridae > Cyclophora > Cyclophora punctaria. The sequence continues at coordinate 2,248,132 of OX596167.1, read as the reverse complement.
TAGGAACCCTTCCAAAACCTAGCCTCGGATAGCTCTGCGGCCGTACACTTGGCGTGGATATCTGTCGTCGAATCTTAGAGGGCGTGTCGTTAGGCTAGAATGTAATTATTGCATGTTATTTAAACATTCCTTCCTTGAACATTAAGCGAACACCTATAGAGAACTCACCCCTGCTGCGCTCTAACACTCACATACTCTGCAGTGTATTAAAAAAGATCTAAGTTAAGAAGTTATTGCTATAAAAACAGAGATATGACGGATATCTATCTAATCCGTTTGTGCGACTCGTTTCGTAGACCACTCGACCTGTAACGTCCTTCAATTCCAACTGTCAAATATTTCAAAAGTACACTATTTAAACAACTTTACTAGACTTATTATTTTATATTTTCCTATAAAAAAAGACTAGTCGATGATCGGTTTGAAATCGTAGTCTCCGGTATATAATTCCGGTTATGCATCAACTGAACCACGGAGCTCTTATCTAATTAAAAAGCCGAAATAGTGCCACAGTTGCCTACCTGCTCATAACAGATCTACGCAAAAGCCGGTATAGGTACAAAGTTTAAAAGAATTCCATACATCCTATTCCTAGGAACAGGACGGTGACTATGTTGCAAGGTAAGTATGTACTACTCCAAAATACAAGAATTATATTTTAACCTGTTGTTTACCGGCATTAGAAAAACAATAGAAAATCAATTGTGTCTGGCTTGGATTCGCGTTCCGGCATATGAGGGATTAATCAAAAGAATCTTATCAAAGTGAGCTCTACATCTTTTGCGAACATGACTTCGATAACTACATGTTTGCAGTGACTTCGCAGTGACTACCAAACTTACGAGTACTTACCCACTATCATAATGTCAATAAGACGTCTTTTATCTGAAGACTTTATAAAATATCTTATTATTTTGCAAAGACTTGTTAGTTTCCTTAGTTTTCTTGCCAACTAAATGCTTTACCTTGTTTGCTTTCACGGCTAAACCACTGAATCGATTTTGATAAAATTTGGTATAAAGTTAGACCCTGGTTCATAGGTTATTTTTATTCCCAAATTCTTACGAACCCGATACATCTTGAGTAATGCGAGAAGCCACTAAAAGTAGAGTCAGGAATACACCTACCTGGTATATTGGCATAGGTACTAGCTACACATGCCATCACTTACATACTGGCATGTATGTATGTATGTATAAGCTACCTGGCGTGCCCTTGCCTGGAAAGTGTGCATTCTGATTGTCTGGTAGGTAACTTGCATGGATATACTTACGTTTTACAGGTATTCACATTAATGCAAGTAAAAATATTCCATAGCTGCGTAGTTCCTAGACGTGTAAGAAATCTTATATATAAAATTCTCGTGTCACAATGTTCGTTCCCGTACTCCTCCGAAACGGCTTGACCGATTCTCATGAAATTTTGTGAGCATATTGAGTAGGTCTGAGAATCGGCCAACATCTATTTTTCATCCCAAAATTCCCGCGGGAACGGGTACAACGCGGGTGAAACCGCGGGGCGCAGCTAGTATAATATAAAATCTTTATTGCAGATCCATGTAAGTACTAAGATAAGTAATGATACGTTTGAGTTTTAACTTATTTGAAAGAAGTTCCTAGGTATTTTAAACGTCTTTTAACCGATTACTTCGTAATTGCGGAATTAAGGTAATTGCTTCAACAGTGTAAATATTATCCTAGGCATCTTATTACTGGAAAAAAGGAAAAGAACTTGGTAGGTATACATTTGCACGATGTGGCATTAATTAATCGCGATAATACCTACAACTCAAAGTTCGAAACAGATTTGGAGTTTTTAGTTTGACCTCTTTATGAGATAAATATACCTACCTAATTCAAAAATGTTTTTGCCTGTACTGTTCCGCTGCTGGGCCAATTAAATAGTGACGCGCAAATTTAATAAATGAACATAATTAATCTATGGCCGAATCATCGAATCCTTTGACCGAAATATATCTTTAATTTTCAGCGCTATTTCTTAATATTATTTTAGCGTTTGGCATTGTACCTACTCATGTTTGTAATCGAATAATTTGAATTTGAATTACGCAACGGCATATGACTGTATGGAGTTTTAAATTTAAGTAGGTATAGTCGAGGCATGACGTTAATTGTTTATTTTGTGTTTTGTATAAGGTATTTGTACAATCTTTTCTTTCCGAATTTCAACTAACGAAAGCAAATAATCTTTAGGTTCTCTGTCTAATTTCGAAATAAAGTACAAGTTCTGTTCCGTTTTGTCAAAAAATACCTTTTCATGGATAATGCCGACTTGAGAGACATACCTACTTCATGAGTTAAATATATTAGAGTCTAGTGCTTACTTCCTCACTTTCCATTTTCGTCTCAAGCAGAATCAACTTACACATTCGGTCAGGTATGAGTTCGGTCCAGGGATTTAATATACAAACTAGAAAGTCCTTGGTGAGGTCCAGTTAGGTCAATGTTTATTTGCATATATTTAACGGGGAAACAGCGATATTTATCCCACTTCTGATAACGACTCGTGGGATGGGTTGTCAGGAATAGAAATGTTCTCCATGGCGGGATCACGAAAATAACAACTCTTTCTCAAAATCAAGACTTGTATTTGGGTATTCACACTCAGTCACAATTATAATGCTTCAGGATTACAAGGATTAAAACCGATTAGTTTCAGGAACGCGGCGAGTTCGTTACGGGGGTGGCAAAACGTAGTTGTCAGTTCGAGCCTCGATTCAAAAGTGCCGGTCGCCCATTGGCACCTGCCTCATCACCTCGTATCTTTGATCTCTCTATTCTATGACGTATCAACCAATCCTCTTTGCAAACATCGTCTATCAAACTAGTGTTGCCATCCCCGCATCAACCTCACCCAAGCTACCCGCTTAGAATCAAATCAAATCATCGCTTAAAATTAAGAAACCATGTTGCAGTGTTGTTGTCAGAATGTTGCGGGCAAACACTTGTGTTGCAGTGTTAATCTCGCCATGTTAATGCCATGCCAAGAGTTGCCGCCCGCCGGCAAGCCAATCATTTCCAAGCTTTCATTTCATCATAATTTTTTTTTGCTACATTGCACCGTTTTTTAGATATCCGCGAAGAACCTAAAATTGAGACCTTTGTCACCTCCCCCCCCCCCTCCCTCCGGCTCATCTCCTAGACGTCAGGACTTTTAGTATGTTTTTTCCCTAATAATCCAGTCGGGGTAGACATAAAACATAAAATAGTTTTAATTTCATATATTTTAGTATTTAATTCATAGTATATAAGTATTGTTTATTTTCATGTTGTATTTTATGTGGTGTAGAAATAAATGGTTTAAATGGTAAAAAAAATGGTAAAACTAGCCTGAAATAGAAAAAAAATCCGGGGAGCGATTTTCTTTTAAAACGTCGGAGTGGGGGGTGGGGAGTGGGGAGGTGGTTGGAATTCTAAATCTCGATTTTCGAACTAATCCCGGTAGAGGATTCGCTGACATCTTGTTTTAAAGTTAAATTTTTTCGTTTTTTTTAAATAACTTGTTAATTTTCAACTTTAGAGCAAAAATAGTCCTATCCAAAGTTGTTGGAAATTTAATTTTCCACAAGTTTGGTCATTATCATTTTTACGCTAGGATCAATATTTGCAGAGTTAGGGTACCAAGTTTATCGAAAAAATCGTAATGGGTAAAAAAAAAACGACTTGGCTACACTTCCACCAACGAGCGCAGCGGCGGAATACCACACTTATAGGGCATACCTTCAAGTCCAAATGTGGTTGGAGTACGAAATGCTCGCAACGGATTGGGGTTGGAAGGAAACAAATCGTGGGTTGGAACCGATCACAACCACCGCCGACCCAGCACCGAAGTCTTTGCTCAAACTAATTTCCTGCAAATGCAAGGGCAAGTGCGGAAAGATGTGCGGCTGCCGTAAAGCGGGCTTCAAGTGCTCCGTTTTATGTCTGCACTGCAGCGGAGAGACTTGTGAAAATGTAACGAGCATATGGGATCTCCTGCTGGAGGAAGACTACGATAATGATGGCGACAATGTCGAGGATCTCTGTTCAGAAGAAGTGGCCGAACCTTTCGTCGACGGTCCTGATGCTCCGACTGAGAGCGAGGAGGCAGAAGAGATCGCAGACGAAAATGTAGCTGGGCCCTCGACAAAACGATTGCGATCGGCATAGGAGGAGATCACTACGCGTGAAAGAAATTGGAGGTACGTATCTTATAGAGGAAAAAAACATTACTATGAATTATACATAATTGTCAAGTTAAGATAACTAATCAGTTGTTCAAACCCACAGGTTTCCACTTGTTGAGAACCCACTGGATGTAAAATACACAAAATACCCTTCTACATTCTCCATCACAATTTTTTTATAAATAAACTAGATAATAAACAAAAAATATGAACAATAGAAACAATTTAACCTCCGATTTGAGTATAAATCCGAAAATATTGATCGTGAAGTGAAAAGTGCGAGAACCAAAGTTGAAGAAAATAAAATTCCACCCATTACGATTTTTTCGAACTCTGCAAATATTGATCCCAGCGTAAAAATGATGATGACCAAACTTGTGGAAAATTAAATTTCCAACAACTTTGGATAGGACCATTTTTGCTTTAAAGTTGAAAATTAACGAGTTATTTTAAAAACACGAAAAAATTTAACTTTAAAACAGGATGGCGGCGAATCCTCTACCGGGATTAGTTCGAAAATCGCAATTTTATACTTCCAACCCCCCCCCCCCCCCCAAAGTTTTAAAAAAAGTCGCTCCCCGAATTTTTTTCTATTTAAATGTCTGCCCCGACTGGATTATAAGCACCCTGAATTCGTTTCTGAAGAAATCGCTTAGGTACCCTCTCACACACTCTATAACTATTTTGTCGATTGGACTAAAGGATAAAGTAAAAATCTCTTTCGTTCTTAGTAAAGTAATAAGATAATATTTAAAAAAAATATAGTTTGAAGAGTGCCTTATCGTCGTTATTAAATAGTTAGTTAATATTTATCCCTAGACCAGGACACTTGGTAACCTGGATCTAGACTAGTATATTGGGAGTGCATGTGTGCATTGCACGTGGCTTCTATTAATAGTAAATAGGGCAAGAGTTCGGTGTGTGAGACGAGGCACTTATTTGGTGATTGCACCGAGTACCGATAGCATAACAAAAGTTATCGTCCTAAAATCATTATTACCAGAAACCACATTTAGTTTTCTTTTTTTTAATCTAATATTTTTTAGAGACTTTTACCTAAGCAAGGCAAGCCTCATGCTATGTACCTTAAAAAACATTAAAAATATGAAAACGCAAAAACAACATTTGAATTGGACAAAAATAACATTGTGTCAGTTATAGAGCCGCCAAAGGCCTCTGACATGACTCATGTAACGACTACTATCCGTAAAAAGTAACCGGGACCGACGGCTTAACGTGCCCTCCGAAGCACGGAATTATCTTACTTTTCGGATCAGGTGATTCAGCCTGTAATGCCCTAACCAAACTGAGGACAGTCACACAAAGAGAATTTTTGTGAGAAATTGTCCTCACCTGGAATCGAACCCGGAACCTCCAGATCGTGAGCCGGGCGCTCTAATTGTTGTGTTGTGATAATGTTGTGATTGATACGTCTTGTTTATGGGGTGTGTGTCCTTCTTATCTATGAAATGGGCTAGGCTGCTCACAATAACATATTTTGTTCGTTTATTTTGGATAGTAGGTAATTTATTTGTTTATTTATTAGACACTACAACAATTAATCACTTTGCAATTGCAATTAACTTATAAATAATTTATGTTCTGAGTGGCATATCTTTACAGTAGCGTACAACATTCTAAGTCAAATACTGATGGCCTTACATAAATGTATTGTCATAGAAACAAAGTCGAAGTACCGTACCTACGTTAATTCGTGAAATGGTTCCCTATACCTTAATCTTATATAATTAAAAGAAAGTCGTGTTAGTTACACTATTTATAACTCGAGCACTATTTATAATATAACTCGAGAACGGCTGAACCGGCTGAAAATTGGTGGGGAGGTAGTTTAGAACCAGGAGACGGATATAGGATACTATTTATCCCGTATTTCCTACGGGAACGGGTGCGCTGTGGGTGAAACCGCGGGACATAGCTGCTAGTAGGATAATAAATGACTAAAATATAAATATATAGTAGCGCGTTTCAGGTTGAAAAATGGCCTATAACCTTCCCGTTGAATGTGGCCATTACAAAAATAAATTTTCAAATCGGACCAGTAGTTCCTGAGATTAGCGCGTTCAAACAAACAAACAAACAAACTCTGCAACTTTATAATACTAGTATAGATTACATTTAGTTTATTGGGGCCGGCTGATGTTTATATTTATCTTATTTTGTATCGACTGTACATGCAATGTGCAGTTTAGATTATACAATAGAGTAATAACTAATAACATCCAGGCCACGATACATTGTAGTCAATATACAATGCAGGAATACATAAATGCGTTTGTCATGTATTTATGTCCCTACCCAGCTTTTGAATAGAATGTTGCACATTCAGAATCTATTGTCCATAATATTGGCTAATTGGGAAAGCAGTTTTTTGATAATTGTATGGAAAAGAGAAGATAATATCAGTGCTATGGGTTTTTTAAGTTACTTTTTTGTTTACCTCACTGTCCTACAGCTGGGCATGTCTCATCTTCTAAGAAAAATCGTCCAGCTCTGTCGACCCTTAATATTCCCATTCCGTCGAAACCTTTGCCCATCTATCCAGATGCATCCTACTGACGTGACTTCCTAATGCACAAAGTAGGAATCAGGCCAGTGGTACGCGACCGATAAAGTTTCGGCATTTTAATGTAATAAATAAATGTCAAATTAGGTATAATCAGTTTTTAATAATCAATGCTATTTAAATTCCACATCGATATAGGTATAGGGACCGACTGTCAGTTAAGTCCCTGATTGTTGTACCTACTAAAGATACGCCCATCGACAATATGACATCACCTAATTGGCAAAATTTTCCACACACAATATACGTCGAAAATAAATCATTAACTTTCGATCAGACGATCCTTGAAATATGTCGACTTTTATGACAGTTGTTATCCGCTGGATGTTATGTCGAGCAAAGACCCCATACGTTATCATGTTGACAACAATTATAACAATTGTTGCAAAATATTGTGAAATTCTGAGTTTTTAAGATACCTATTTCGAAATATACGTTATGTTGGAAATGGAGTTGTTAACTGAACGGATCTAATGTAAAAAATCAAAATATTGAATTTTAAAATACAATGTTCAAAACAGAACTGTGATTCACCTCGGGCGCGGCCAGTGCAGATTGTGCGTGGAACATTTTAACATTTTTGACAATAAATACATTGGAAAATAATACATGAAAATATTATGTTCCCTTCCATTTCAATAAATATGATATCTGTGAGATAATGGGCCATTTATTATGCATCATTTACTTGAAATATTGTTTGCATGGTTTGTTTCTACTTGACTGTACATATCTATATCTTCTATTCGTCCACCGACTTTTTACGGTGGCCGTAATCAGTCACCAACAAATCCTAAAGCATTCGCCGAAATCGGTAAAATAAATGTCAAATTGAATATTATTTCTCACCAAATCATCTTATTATCGATAAGTATGTAAATGGTTTATACCTATCGTTGTATTCGCGGAAGAGCGAAGTACTTACTGCGCTTGTATTTATAATTGTAATACACTTCACATTTTTTTAAATCTTTATTAATTTAGGGACTTATTTAAGGCTAATTGACAATAATACTAATAGTACTAATTTAGGGACCGTATCATGCCATGAACCTTAAAAAAAATCTAAAATTAAAAACAGAAACTTAACTAACATACTTTACATGTTGTATACGAACATTTTATCAAAAACTTCACAAGAATGAGAGACTAACACATAAAATAAATCTCCAACTCTTAACTCAACATTTTGCATCAGTAACTTTCTTTTAAATAAGACCGAACCTGTTTTATATAAAAAAAAATGGAATAAATCCTTGAGAACTCCTTGAACTCCTTGAGAACTATAACTTGGTAAACAATTTTTCCGGTTTGACAATGTTTATAAGAGTAAAAGCTCTAAAAAATATAAAAAAGAATATTATGTTGTTATATATCAAAGCCTTTCTAAATCAATGGCTATGCAAAAGTCACAAGTGTACGAGAGCCACTCGGCGCTTTGTACATTTATTGTGAATGTATACATTTTTGATTAGAACTTTTCAATACTTTTTACACCTTTCACAAATTCAAAGTAATCGCAGTTCAATTTGGGGGATGGTTCCCAAACCAAACCTTTGTAAAGCCCTTTAATTAGGTCCCGGCGGCGGCGGCGGTCAACGGCTGTTTGATGCCGTTTATTTTGTGTGAACTGTTTATTTTAGTGTTTGATCATGAATGTGATGGGTGGCCGTCGATAGTGAATGTTAAGCAACGGTTGGCGCGATCATGAGTGTGATGGGTGGCCGTCGATAGTGAATGTTAAGCAACGGTTGGCGCGATCATGAGTGTGATGGGTGGCCGTCGATATTGAATGTTAAGCAACGGTTGGCGCGATCATGAGTGTGATGGGTGGCCGTCGATATTGAATGTTAAGCAACGGTTGTCGTGATCATGATTGTGATGAGTGGTCGTCACTATTGAGTGTTAAGTTAAGCAAGGGTCGTCGACGTCGATATTGAGTGTTAAGTAACGTTCAAGAGAGTGACGGGTGACAATAAGTATGCATAAAATCTGATTGAATAAAACAATATTCGTCTTTTTATTTCGCATTGAACAGTGTGGCGTCGCGACGATTATTTTTGTTGATAATAAATAAAGTTCGTTCCATCCGGTTGCCCTTGACACCTCTCAAGGTTTTGTATATTTATGCAGTAGGTAGGTACATAATCAAATTGGACTGAACATTTGTATAACCCGACCTGTAGGGTATGCGATATTTATTATCTGGACTACAGACAAAGTAAAGAATGTTCAATAATTATCCTTTGTTATCATTTTACCTATTATATGGTAGGTACCTACTATTATAACAATTTGTGTAGTATTATCTGTTTGTTGGCATCAACTCTTGCTTGAGGCACGTTTCCCCAATGGGATATATTATTGTCCTCAAGACATGAGGTAACAGGTAATCATGACAACTGTCCTATCATACGGGTCTCTGATTCGTGAGCGGTTCATTCAACAAACCTCAAAGGCAGCTCAAGCTCACTGATGTGATTTATACATTCATGTCTATAACATCCACTACACCGTGAGTCATCATTAGCTATCTAGCTTAGACAAACTAGATTACCTAATCAGTAATGGTGCTTCATGCTTGCTCACTTGTAGCTATAGACAATTATCTTGTAGCTAATTTGTGGGAAAGAGACATAGGTGACGCCATTAGTGTGACGACACAAGGTGTTCGCTGCATGTGGTAATCCTTTCATTTGTGAACATGATTTGATAGGTGGTCTCAAAAGCTGAGCTTGTTAGGGTTCCATGCGGTGTGTCAGTAGAGAGATTTATTTATTATATTTGTTGTTAGTAGGTAACTAGAACCTTTGTTTCTTTACACTTCTGCTACCGGAAAATTAAATAATATTCAAGTAAATTTATTTGCTCCAAACGGTATTAAATCATTGTGAATAAATGAATTTGACTGTTGAATTAAATATTAAATTATTAATATAAAAATCCTACTTATAATATTATAAATGCGAAGAGGATGGATGTATGTATGTCTGTTGCTCTTTCACGCAAAAACTATCGAATGGATTTGGATGAAACTTTACAATAATGTAGGTTATACATCAGAATAACATATGGAATACATTTTACCCCGAAATTCTTGCGGGAACGGGTTAACGCGGGTAACACCGCGGGGCGCAGCTAGTCACGATAATTAAATACCACTGAAAGGTTTTGGTTTACCTACAGTTAATTAATTAATGATTTATCAACGAATAAGTTGGACTTATTTTGTGAATATAATATTATGGTAACGACTTAACGATCAATCAACTAGCTAATGACAGTGTAGTCGTAATACATCCATTGTCATGCCAATACATTCATCGTATAAAAATCCATTTCAATTACATCTGTAAAATAAACAAAGGTATGTTACCTATTGTTTGCGTCTTACGCAGACCGGAGACTTTAGTTCGGCAGACTTTTTTTCCGTGAAACTGTATCGAATATCACTATATCAAATATAGCAAAAATCTTATTAATATTATAAATGCGAAAGTTTGTAAGGATGGATGTATGTACATGTATGTTACTCTTTCTTTGTTTTTCATTCTAAACTACTGGCCGGATTTGGATGAAAATAAAATGAAAATTTAATTAATAATTGTTTATTTGGGAACAAATACATTTTGACAACTCTTGGAATTGATGTTACGTGATAGCGTGAGTTGTGTTGCGTATACCAATGCTTCCTCCAGTAGTAATACAAAAGTACACTACAGTAACTAACATTTTTCTAAATTCTAATACTAATACATATTATAATTTTTTTTTACATATACAATAAAGGTAACAATGTTGTGCATAATAATATTATAGGTGAAATAGCGTGTGTGTGTTTTGTAGTTACATGAAAATTTTAAAGAGATTTTAAGTTTTTTCATAGTCAAGTGATAGAAACCATCCACGACATTTAGTTTTGCATTGATAACGAGTTAAGGGGTAAATATGTATAAGTATGTGATTTTTCCAGGCCATAGTAGTATCCAGGATCACACCAAGATGTTTCAAGGTCGAGGCTCTTTCTTTATTGGTGCAGCTAGTATTGTATAAAATAGTTTTTGATATAGGTAGCTCTGATAACATGGCTGTCTCTTTATGATTGGATATAGGAAGGTAGTGTACGTTTATGCGTTGTTCAGAATCAGATCGAAGGATCGACCGAGTTATCGGTTCGGAGATATTACGAATATAAAGGTAAGTTTTGGCGATTTAAAACTTTACTCTACTCGTAAATGCAATTCTCCGCGTTCGAAATTTCATAGAAACTAGGAGTGAAGCTGTGTTTGCTGTTGCAGTCTGCTGCTGAAGACGGCGATTAAAACCACACCTTAATGCTTTCTCGCAAGTTAACTAAAATACATGAACATCTCCCTAGCTAGAGGTACCTATTATATTTTTTTTAAAGAACTTCTTGGAAATTTCCCTGTAGCTTCAGCGCTAGCGATTTTTTAAAAAAGAACATTCAATGTTCATTAATAAGCACTTTAATTAAGAAGTCTTTTTAAAAAAGAGCTATTAGTTGCCATCATCGTTAAGTATTATTAGGTAATGGACTAATGGAATACTTTTCCTTTGGCAGAACGAGGGAAAAATGTAAAAGAAGTGCATCTAGGAACTAATAAGTATTAAGTATCACAACTTTTTCAGGAAATGGCTCTTCCATTAATGAGATAAAAGGTAAAATAAATTGTAGGAAAAATGTAATTTCATTTAATTCGAAGCCCATTCAAGCCACAATATATTATTTTTATAATTCTATATAATTTTTTAAAGAACTAGGGGTTTAAAATAATATTTAATTATAGAATAAAGTTAGATTTTAATTGTGTGTTTTTTCAATGTGTTTTACCAAGAAAACTGAAAATATAATTATTCAAATCGGGCTAATATTTCCTGAGATTAGCTCGAACATACAAACTTACAAATTTTACTTCTTTCTATACTATAATAGCAGCGCCCCGCGGTTTTACCCGCATTGTGCCCGTTCCCGTGGGAGTTATGGGAATTTTTATACATATAAATCTTCCTCTTGAATCACTATCTATTAAAAAAACCGCGTCAAAATCCGTGCAGTGGTATTTGAGTTTATCGCGAACTGACAGACAGCCGCGGCGCCGCGCCGGGGACTTTGTTTTATAATATTAGTGATATTAGTACAGTAAAGATACAATATCATTTATTGATCCCTTACGTCACATCCTCACATATCACAGATTCTGCAATCATATAAAACTAGGAGATGTCAATTAGATAAGAAGATCTTAATTGATACCAATAGTAATAATTATTATTTGCATAAACTACAGTCAAAAGCACTATAATTGTAATAGTTTGTAACATCAGTGTGAATGGTTAATCTGTTTAAGGAGATTAATCTCAATCGATGCACTGGACAAGGCCGCCCTCGGGGGGTCATCTGGGGCCCGGTGCCCGAGGCCACGGCGCCATGCATTCAACCGTTAACGAGATGCTTGTGGCCACTTGAGATTACCTGCTTTGTTGTTGTGTTTCAACTGTTTGCACTTGTGCTGGACTGTACGCATGTGAATAGCTATTTCCAATTAAATACCTATTCATCGATCCTCTTCAAAGAGATAGAGCCGTACTCATAACCAAAAGGCTGCAGAATTTAAGCTATCAAATGGTTTGCCCGCAGTTTACGCTGTTTTCCAAAGAGCAAAAGAGACAAAACATTTTATAACAGAGATTTAGTTGAATAAAGCAGTTAAAGTATCAACTAATTAGGCTAATTTCCAATCAAAGAGAAGCCTTATACATAGTACTTATGTTTTTCTAAGAAAATTAATAGAAGCAGGTTTCGGGGACGGTGTACCTATCAGTGGAAAAATAATAAAATGGTCAGGTTTCAATTTGAGCGAAGGTTTAATGAAAACTTTTAATTAAAACCTTTCTGATAACGATGTATATTTACTACGCATTTAATTCTTTTCAACACACATATAACGGACTAGCAGCGCCCCGCGGTTTTACCCGTGTTGTACCCGTTCCCGGAATTTCGGGATGAAAAATAGCCTATAACCTTTCTGTTGAACGTGGCTATCTATTACAAATATAATTATTCGAATGGGATTGGTAGTTTCTGAGGTAAGCGCGTTCAAACAAACAAAAAAACAAATAGACTCTGCAGCTTTATAAATAAGTACAGTACTATATAATGCATTTAGAGGAGATTTAGAGTATATCACAAAACAAAGTCGCTTTCCGCTGTCTGTCGCTTCCGCTTAGATCTTCAAAACTAAGCAATGGATTTTGATGCGGTTTTTTTAAATAGTTAGAGTGATTCAAGAGAAAGGTTTACATGCATAAAAATCGGGAAGTCAAATTATAAAACATAAGTCATGAAATTCGGCGCGGCTAATGCCGACTCGACCGATGCCGTCGTATTATATTATTTGCGTACAACAGAGTGCTATTTATTCTTTCGGTGTGGTCGATCTTTCGGCACGTTCGATTTTTCCGGGGCGGATAAGTAAGTAAAGCTTCCTTGACTTCGCTTGACTTCGGCTCAGGTGTTCTTCGGCTTTAGTTGATAATAGTTTAGTAAGTGCTATCCCGACGGCTAAATCTAAGAGGTACTCTTCTAAGAACAATATACTTCTTAGAGTTTTTCAATAGGACCAGTTGTTTCGCTTTCCACGATTGGTAGCTCTTGGGCCTCCAGACCTGCTTCCACACGGGGATGAAGAAGTTCTTTTGCCAGGCCTCCACGAACGTAGGCCGCCACGAGTAAGGACGAGCGTTCAAATTCATCTTCCGTATGTGACGGTAGTAAGTTGGCACCATTCTGTAGATTGAGGAAACAGGTGTTTTATATGTTGTTGATACATAATTTATTGAATTAACCCACTTCTGGGCAAAGGACTTCCTTTGATTCCTTCTTGTGAGTCTTAAAATGTAAACACATATGGCGCATTTTTTAACCAAAAACAATGCCTTCTGTAGAAGACAAAGGTTTACTAGATGGGTTTAGTGATTGGCTGATTAGGTAAGAATGGAATGAAAATATGGTAGAATTACTTATTTTATGTCATTTGATAAATTTTGCGCGAATATCATAAAGAAAGCATATTAAACGTTCGAATTGAGAATACTCCTCCTTTTTTGAAGTCGAAAGTAAAAAGCTTATTAAAATGAAATACGAAGAGTATCAATCAATGATTAAAAGTAAATGATTGATGCTATGATATCCCGATCTCACCCGTTCCATTACATCTGATTAAAATCGATTATTCACACCGAAAGATATTAATTTGATATTATCTCTTTTAATTTTGTCTATTGAATGCAAGCAATCGCTTATTTTATTTTTTGCTTATTTCCTTCCTGTTTTCAACTCTCGATGAAAACTTTATAGGTAATAATAAGGAACTGCAAACGTTCGTTTCTATTGAAATCAGCTGTGAGTCAATAAGTAGACAATGCAGCGTCTCTGTCTGTTCGTCTTTCTAACTTTTTCTTTACAATTCACCGGCCGAATCGCAGCTAAGAGCTCTTTCACATTCAGTCGTAAAACAAAAGGAATTCCGTGCCGGTCGAATAAAACCACTTAAATTAAAAGAGCCCTTATTAAATTGAAACGGCGAAGATATTTTATAGACAAACTTAGTCATAGTGCAGGGATACACTTAGTCTGAATTACGGTAAGTACCTCATTTTTGTGCTTTTGAGGATTTCCACACTCACCAGTCCGGCACAGCCAAAACAACCAATCATGATTGATTCAACCATCCATCCATCCATCCATCGTCACATACTTTCACAGTTAACGTAAGTAGCACTTAATATTTCAATACAAATATGTTTATTTTTCAACACATTTTTCTGACTAAATTTCGTTGATTTATTTTTTTGTTTTGTGTTTCACATGAAGGTGTGTAGTGTGTTCTATCGTGTGATGCTGTCTGTTGTAATTTTTTTTTACATTATTTTTCAATAAACACGGTTTATTATTCAAACAAGATTCAGAAGGCAATTGTATTTATTTGTATAGAGTAAGGTTTGAAAGCATTGTGTAAGTAGTTGTGGTTGTCTGAGGATGCCGCGGGCACTCGGTTTTAGCCTGAGATTATCCACAATGCAGGACGTGGGGACAAATCTATTAACATAGAAGACTTCCGAGACTACACCTGTCCTTCAGTTAAACTTTTTACCACTTCCCTATCCATGCTTTGAAGAACACTTTAACCTATCGATCTCATGAACAAAATATTGGTTGAGTGTAGGTTCATAGTCATAGTCATAGTCATAGTTCATAGTCATACAGATTATTCACATTTGTAGGAATGATTATTATTTCAATTGCGATAAACTGTGCAGTTTTAGTTGCATTTAAAATAATGATATCTTCGGTGAGAGACCTTTGCCCAGCAGTGGGACTCAAAGGCTCATACTTTACTTTATTTGTTAAAATAAATAAGTACAAAAGCGTTCTTTCAGGTTGCCTCATCCGCCATGACACCCGTACCAGTGTGCTGCAAAGTTGTATATTTTAATAACGTTAGCCGCGAACTTTATTTATTAATCTATCCATATATTATAAAGAGGTAAAGTTTGTAATTTCATTTGTTTGTAAGGGCTAATCTTCAAAACTACTCATCCGATTTCGATCCCGATGTTTTATCCCAAATTTCACACTTCAAATGTTGATTATGTATATACTCGCGGGAGACACGCAATGTTTTATCCCAAATTTCCTACGTGAAATCTTGACTATCCGAAGCGAAGCGAGGGCAAGTCGCTAATCACGTGTATTAATTTGAAACGGAGCTTTTCGATACTTAATTCACATGTTAGTATGTATGCGTACGATCGCAAGAGCATTTGAAATGAAATCCATTATGTTATAACTGTTATGGATGTGATAACTGTAGGATGTTCTGATTTAGTTGAACACAAATAGGCAATGGGCACGTTTATAGGTCAGTTCAGTCACCGAATCACTTTGATAACCGCTTTGAATTGCAACTGAATGCAGAAAGACCTACGACACATTACAATGAAGAAATGAATACATAACTCACGAGCCGGACACGGAATTTTATGAGGCATTTGAGATAACTTATAAAACGTCAAAATAAAGGTATATACAAGAATTTAACCTCTTATCTCTGATTGAGAGTCGCAATTAAGTCACTGGGTTAGACGTAGATATTAGGTAGTAGGTATTATTACGAGTACTATTAATTTAACCACTAGTACAACCGCGAAGAGGCTTCAAAGCAGTCTCCCGTTGCCGTTGATAATTAAATTACGCCCCAAGCAATGCAACAAGGCTTCTAATTCAGGACATAATTAAACACATTGTCGCTTAATCTATTTTGTCAATTAGCATGAGGTATAAAATGACTACATCTATACTTTAGGGTTCATTCGGTTATAGGTACGAAACACGGTGCCGGAATTTTCTGATAACCCTGACTACTTTTCTCTTCCCGTGTGTAGGTTCATGGTTTCAGGGTGACGCGGGGCGTAGCGCGGTGCTTGCCACGTCTCGTTCGACAAAAAAGTATAAAAACAAAATGCGCGTGAGCAAGCTACTACATGAATGCTTTAGCTGCCCTAAATCAATAATGTATTACAATTTCTGATTTGAACGCAAGAAGTGACGCCAAACGGTCCTCTCTGAATGAGACAAGGCGTATCGCCCGCAGACCAAGAGTCGAAGCAGCGGAGCGTATCGGGCGCCGCATCTCGATATAGACGAGTTTTAGGAAGAGAAGACGCGCGGAGGCCGCCAAGAAGCGCGACGCTAACGCAACCCTTGGTGAGCGCGCTCATAAAGGATACTACAATTCGTTTCTCATATTATACATCCGTTCGTCATATCATAGCTATTTATTGATTCAAATACATTTAAACAAAAAGAAACATGATATAGTCGGATAGGTTACGGCTACCAAAACAATAACACGTTGTATTCAAATCAGAGGTGCGATGCGTAATTTTGTATGGGATTAATTGAATTCTGAAATGGATTTTTGGAATTCTGTTGCAGATCCCACGGGGCGAATTAGCGTCATGACAGAGCGAGCTTTTAATATGTTGCAACGCGTGAACTTGAATAGAGACTGCCGCCATCTCGCATGTCAAACGAACAGAATTCACTATCTCACAACTTGTTAAAACTTCCCATGGAAAAGACACAAACATTTTTCAATACCACAGTATAATGGATAGATTTTATAGTGATTTTGTGCGAATATTATCTATTTACATGTCATATGAGTGTCAGTTATTAACATAGATAATTGTTTTTGTAGGTAGCACTAAGGGCCAACATCGCCCTGCGCGGCGCCCCTGCAAAAAGGCTGCCATTATCGTGATTTTACAAACCGGGGTATGACAGTCGCGCACTTTTCAAAGGCTTGTCTAAAAGTTTACTATTTACTAGGTAGGCCTTTAGGGAACACCTTACCCATCACTTGTACAATAAGAAAACAAACTCACTGAGTGTCTGCGTCTAAGTCTCGGTCGTCCGTTACGTCGAGGTCGAACTCCCGTCGAAATCCCCCTTCGGCCAGCTCTAGATCCCGCTGCCCGCCCACCTCGTCTGTGTTGAAGTGTCGTCTATAAAAGTGTTTTTCATTCCTGTTTCCAGACTCTATTTCATAGCCACGCGGACTTATTGTAGTGTCAGCAACTTTGAAGGATGAGGTCAGATGTAATGCGATGTGGACTATGAAGGAGACCTGGTGAAACATTTTTTAAATTTTAGTTTATTATCTCGCCAGTGAAATGTGAAGGAGCTTGCACTGAATAGGACTAGATGGAGAAGTCAGACTCACCAACATGAGCCTTTGTCTTAATTTATGATGAAGATGATCGCCAGTACCAAGTTCCTTGTTGTTTACAAGGAACCAAAATACGAGCGAATTGCACCCTTAAACGTAATTTCAACTCAATGTGAGTGTGCCCTTAAACCACCCAAACCAGTAACGAAACCATCCTAAAAATGTACCGTATCTAATCACTTCAAAATCAAAGAAGTTGAAAAAACCGGCAAAGTGAGAAGCGGACCAGCGCACGGAGGGTTCCATACTTTAAAAAATGGCAAAAAATCACGTTATTTGTATGGGAGACTTAATTAATTATTTTATTTTAATTAATTATATTTAAAGAGAACATAAAACTAAACATTCTGTGAATAGTTTAAGCCTCTACAATACAAATGAAATATTTTTTTAACTAACAACAAAGCAGAAAACGAGCATACCAATGCTTAACATATATTTTATGAAAGAGAACTTTTGGGATCAATCGTGATCATCATAATTTAATATACAAATAGATCTCCTTCTAGGCTATGCCGTAGTCGGGTAAAATAGTTAACAAAATTAATAAACGACCTGGGCAGACGAGAATAAGATGTCTTGGCTCTTTCATAGGGTTCCATAAACCAGAAGGTAGTCTAACTTCCGCACTCAGAGTCCATTAAATCGACGTTTAACTAATCCACATAATTTTTCATAACATGTCAAAGTCACTCATTAAATTGTTGCTAAAGAAGCAGTCTCTGAGTTCGGGCGTTAGTACACGCTGGACCAGGGTCTGCGTAGGCCGTAGGCTCACATCAAATTACACTCAAACACACAGCACATCACATACCCACACCAAAATAAAAAATAGTACTTGACTCACAGAATTAACATGCATCATGAATATTGACCACTGATTCTAAACTTGTCTAGTTATGTGTGTCAGTATCGGCATTACACTGAGATAAAAAAAGGATATTACGTTCTTTATATGTCAATAACAAAGGTGCAAAGGTTCTCAGTGAAAGTGATTAATTAAATAGGTAGTGCTCAGGCTCGCATTCTCTTAGAAACTAGGTACCGAAACATACAAGATTATAAACAATAATATTGTTATGAAAATAATTAGTGACTAAAATGCTGAATCATATTTTGTTTGCTTATTTTGTAGTTCAAAATAAGCTTCAGGCACTTATTACTAAACACGGTATGTCTAAAACACTGTTACACAGTGATTTGTCTCTTTTGCTTTTCGGAAAATTGTGTATGTCAGAAAGTGACAAACCATTTTCTTTAAAAGGACCTTGGCAAATTTTGGCCCAAAGCTCAACATTGACATGACCTATGTCATTTGAAAGCTCTTGAGGCATTGTACAAATCACCCTTTGACGGTTATATCAAAATCGACGGCCAACTTGGTGTTTTCGACCACCGAAGATTGGAGTTGGCCTAGGCTATAGACGCTGATCCTAATGCTTAACAGTGACATGACCTATGTTATTTGAAAGCTCTTGAGGAGTTGTACAAGTCACCCTTTGACGGTGATATCGAAATCGACGGCCAACTTGGTGTTTTCGACCACCGAAGATCGGTGTGGCCTATGCTATGGACGCTGATCCTAATGCTCAACAGTGACATGACCTGTCATTATTATAAAGAGTTAAATTTGTAAGTTTTTTTATTTGTTTGTATGTACGAGGTAATCAGTCCGATTTGAATAACTCTTTTTGTAATAGATAGCCACATTCAACGGGTAGGTTATAAGCTATTTTTCATCCCGAAATTCCCACGGGAACGGGTACAACGCGGGTAAAACCGCTGGGCGCTGCTAGTAGTTTAGTTAGTAGTGGTTCACAGAATACATCTACTTGCCAAGTTTCAACAGTATAAGTCTTAGTTTCGGAAAAAAGTGGCTGTGACATACGGACGGACCGACAGATAGACGACAGTCATGACGAATCTATAAGGGTTCCGTTTTTTCTCATTGGTTACGAAACCCAAAAAACGAATAGACCTAGGTAATGTATGAGAAATATATAATAGAGAGTTTCTTATACGATACTGCCATACAATGCAAAACGATTGAGGCAAAGCATGGATTAAATAAACAAACGTCCTTGAGGAAAAGATCAAGGTCAAGATATACTCGTAATGTCAAAACTGGAATAACATGTGCCAGACATCTTACGAGATGTACTTACGTTAGTACTAGCTCAGTGGCCATGTATGTATAATATATTATATCACGATGGCCAGATACGGAATTGTATGATACTTTTGAAACAACATCTATAGTCCAATGAAAGTTACATTTGGGGTTGCGTTTTTTAGAGGACGCCATTTTATGTTTTGTAACCCACCTTATCGAACTACGACCTTCGATAGATCGGTATTAGGATCAGTAGCAGCTGTAATGTCCCTTATGTCTTTTATTTTTACTTTTCGAATTTCTGAACATTTTCGCTTATAACTTTTTTATTTAAAGTTCTACGATAAAAAGTTACTGGACCAAAGTTGTAGAGAATTTAATTTGCAACAAAAATGTTAACAATATTTGTTTTATCAAATTAATAGTTTAAGAGATATATCGTAAAAACCATTTCAACCCTTATTTTCAAGATGGCGGCCGTGGGACAAGGGTGACGACCCCACAAACTTGTTTTTAGCTTTTCACTGACCCCCCCTACACATCAAAAAAATAAAATTGCGTCCTCTAAAAAACGCAAGGTTTGACCTAAAAAATGTACATTTCCATGGACTACTAGAACGTCAAAACAAAGATAAATAAAATTAAACTTCCTAACTCAATTGAGAGACTACTAGTCACTTCATAGTATAAAACAAAGTCGCTATTTTTGTCTGTTTGTTTGTTTGTCTGTTTGTCTGTATGCTTAAATCTTTAAAATTACGCAACGGATTTTGATGCGGTTTTTTGTAATAGGTAGAGTGATTCAAGAGGAAGGTTTTTATGTAAAAAAATTCCCGAAATTCCCACGGGAACGGGCACAACGCGGGTAAAACCGCGGGGCGCTGCTAGTTATTTATAATATTAAAATGAATCGCAATATGTATTGGTAAGCGCATAACTTCAGAACGACTGCACCAAATTGGATGATTATTTTTTTAATGTGTTCTTTATTGTCAGGACAAGGTTTTTATATAAGAAAAATAGGGAATAAAAATCTCAAAATTCCCACTGGAACGGGGGCACTGCGGGTAAAACCGCGGGGCACAGCTAGTTGTATATATTAATTATTCTATCTTATATTGAAGAAGAGTTTAAGTGTATGGATTCGCTGGTTTGCTGCCCAAGCTTACGAAATAATAATTAAGCTACGGTTCCATTCCAATTTATGTACACTAAACCGGTGTTATTCGGGACATTTTTCAAATACAAAATGGAATATCTCGACAATGGTTGTGTGTATGAATGCTAGATTTCAATCTAATAATGGCATCGCGTGCACCTAGTTGAACAATTTTTGAAAAACGTGCAGGCCATCCGTTTGTGGGCCTGTGCTGTGCTACAAGACAACTCGGTAGAGTTTCTATAGTATTTGAAGACATACACACACAATCTTAAGGATTGTCTGAGCAATACAGATGTAATTGTTAATTTTCTGAAACTCATCAACTTATATCATCTCATTTAATCATACATAATCATTAGTTCATATTAGTTCATATTGGTTGTCGGTCGCTGATGACCTAGTTGTTAGAGCGACCTTAAATAAATAAATAAAAAAAAAAAAAAAAAAAAAAACAAAGACGTCGACATCAAAATAAACCTCTTTTTTGCGACGGAGGATAATAATTAAACTGTCAACTTCACAACAAAGTATGTATGTACTCATTAGAAAAGTAAATCACATCATCTCCATTGCCCCACAATGACTGACCCAATAACACCAAAAGCTGTCCCAAATATCACCGTTGTAAATAAACTTAGAAAAAACAATAAAAAATATGCTCAACAGAAGTTTATTCCCGAATAACGTAACTTTCGTTGGTCTTAATAATACTTTTTATAAATATAGGCTATTTATGAACGTTTTAGACCATTATAAATGATTAAAACAACATAACTTTTTGTATCACGTTTTTTCTAATTATACATTGTAGATGGCAATATAAACTCGAATGCGAAATAGTCGCTACCGTTGATAATCGTTATATTCGCCGCGATACGTTTTATTATGAAAAAGACTATTACAAATATATTGTAAAATGAAGATAAAAATGTTGAGTGTCCCGAATAACACCGGTTTACAGTACAAAAAATTTGGCTTTTCGTAGCGCCATCAGGTGGAGCGACGCTGAACTAATAAATTATTTTAGTTACCTGTGGTTTTGTCTAATTACTGTCAGTTGTCATAAATGAAATTTCACTGTTGTTTGACAATTGTTGTTTGTTGATGTCACTGACATTGTGACAGTCACCTTCAATTAAGAATCGATCGATCAGTCAAAACAAAAAATGTCAATATCAATTTGTTTACCATTTGAAGAAAGAAATGTGAAGCAGACTCAAAAAAGAATTTCCTAAAAAATATTATTTAATGCTACATAACCTTGAAGCTGTATTGATATAATAATAATCTCTTCATATTTCAAGAACGTTATAAATTATTATTACTGGTTTTTTGCTTCCTTATAAACGGAAATGTGAAAGAAAATCGATTGAATTTTAAATTAAAATAGTTTATTTAGATCTAAGCCAAAGGGTTGATGTTACAAGAAAGGAAATAAGCACTCAAAATTAACCATGCAGCCTCTAATTTCTGTGGGTAAGTTCTACAATAATGTACCACCAAATGTATTTTCTTTTTAGAGTGAGGAAGGCACTTAATTAAAAGTAGGTATCTTACTGAGTTAGTAACAATAAAGGGCATTATACATTTGTGGTCTGATCTTGGTTATAATTAACATTTTTATCAGTCAATATTGTAAG
This sequence comes from Cyclophora punctaria, assembly GCA_951394245.1. Lineage (NCBI taxonomy): Eukaryota > Metazoa > Arthropoda > Insecta > Lepidoptera > Geometridae > Cyclophora > Cyclophora punctaria. The sequence goes on along the minus strand of OX596167.1, from coordinate 2,225,633 downwards.
GAAAACAAAACAATTAAGAAGCATAACCACTATAATAAGTTGTGACCTTATTTCTTTAATGATTTACCTTCCCGGTTGTCAAGTTAATGAAGGCTTCAGAGGCTTGTACTTAGTTTTATAGAGATTACTTAAGTGTATTTATGTAATTCCTCTTCACTTTAACTTAATTATTATCTATATGACGAACAAGAACTTGATCCTTACAGGTAGGTATTATACTTCTGACTAATATTCTCCTTTATGATAAGTATAATTATTTGAATTGTTTGTTGCTTGGTATCTATTAGAAATTTGAATTTTAAAACAACTTTCTTTATTGTAAACTATCTAAACTATAGATAGGTTATATAATTTTTAAGATTAGTGAATGAGATAGATACTAAGGATTTAATTTGTTATTTTTTTAATTTATATAACCTAGGTTACTGCAGTATACCATGTTGAAGCTACCCATGTAATATATTTGCGTCAGTTCACTGTTACGCTAATATTTTTGGCTCATTTCCAGCAACCTTGAGCATATTTTTGAAAATCAAAAAACCTAATAGTAATCTGTAAGATGTTATGATTAGTATCAAGCTGAAGAGTTGTAGAAGAAAGACTCAACTAAGAAGTATTTACATAAAAATCAAGTACCTATTTAAAGTGTTATGATTGTAATGGACAATATATTTCTAGATTATGTGAGGCCTTTGGCTAGTGGTGAGATATTACAAGCCAACACTTTAATTTTATGTGAGTAAAGATGGCTTTCGGTCATATTTCAAACAAAAGAACTAATCCAAACTTGGTTTATGTTTTTAACATTTAACTGACAGGTAGATATGCAAATATTAGTATAAGAATTGACATGGATTGAACGTAGAAGCATTGTTCAACATTGGGTACTGAATTCACTTAAATAAATAAACATTAACGAAAAATGTTTGCAATCTGATTTATAGTTTATCAAGGTTAAATCCGATACTAATTTATGCAAGTACTTATGTGACACACAGTTAAATGTTACATTGATATGTAAAACATCATTGTTTAAACCACCAGCAGAACTGCCACAGTAGGAAATCAGAGTTTTGAAGTATAACTTTTAAACATTCATTTATTTTGTGGGTAATATTAAACAGCAAATTTCGTTTGTATATAAAATGGCATAAAACTGTGTTTTTTGTGGTACTTTTTCATGCATAGTTCCATTCTATACAGTTCTTGAGTTTATCTAGATAAGGTTATACCACACCTTAAGAAATAGAATATTCTCTGTGTTGTAATAATAATTATGCAATGATGTTCTGCTTCATCGGTACTAGGTCAATAGCAGCGATGTGATATTTGAGATAATATCATATTATGACACATCTAATGTTCAAACATACTTGAAACATTATAGATACTGTGAACACATACGAACACTCCATCATATCAATTACATAGCGATGATACGCCGCAGCGGTTCCGGTACATTTTTAATATTTATTTCATTTAATCAGGATTAATCTCCAAGTGACGCTATGGTCGAACTACAAGTGTTGGCGTTAAATTGTAATTTACTCTTTATATTATAAACGATTTCTTATCAGAAATAAAAGTTTCTTTGTGAATACGTGATTTGATTAGATTAGAGTAACTGTGATGATTAGTTTGGATCGATCTTTTTCTTTTATTTCTGTGGCAGGCGGCATTATGACTGATGGTAAAATGTGGAGTTTCCGTGGTGTTTTGTTGCGGATACTTTTATCATTATACATATCTTATGTGATATAAAAGGCCTTTGCTTTGCAGTGGGTTGTGGGCCTTACTGGCTGTATTTGTTTATTTTTTGTGTGTATTGTGGGTGTACTTTGGTCTATATTTGAACTTTAGGGTATTAAGGATAAATATCGGATTATTCGTACGGTACCTATACGGATTTTACAATAAATCTAAAGATTTATAAAGAACTAGCTGCGCCCCGCGGTTTCACCCGCGTTGTACCCGTTCCCGCGGGAATTTCGGGATGAAAAATAGATGTTGGCCGATTCTTAGACCTACTCAATATGCTCACAAAATTTCATGAGAATCGGTCAAGCCGTTTCGGAGGAGTACGCGAACGAACACTGTGACACGAGAATTTTATATATAAGATATTAAGTCATTGTGTTCTTTGTTTAAGTATAGTGAATAGGTACCTGTCGCAGAACAATACATATAGAACGGTTAGCCATGTTAATTTACAATGAATAATAGTTCTAGTCAAAAATAATGACTAATTCATATTTTGTAAAGATCAAAGCAAAGTTTGAGTTTCGCGAAAATAAAAGATCGACATTGAGGGCGATACATTTCCTAACATTTTGTTTGCCGCTAACGTCGAACTTATTGAAATATTGCTTAAACTAAGTAGGTAGGTACCTAGAACTTATTTTAGTTCTTCGTTATGATGCCTTTTGTCCAGTTTATTTTTCTGGTTAATAATTATCTGTTCATTTGTGAAACTCGCTCTAAAACCCGATCAGTACTTTTTTAATTTATTGCAAATGCTGTATCTGAGGGACAATACCGCGCTTAGGTATGTTTTTTCACATACCTATTGCATTTGTAATAAAATCGCTTAACTATACTTTTATGAAGTTAAATATCATAAAGGCGCAATCTATTGACATTTCTATTTTTAGTAACAACTTATTTATTCGCAATTACAATGTTATGTACCTACCTACTAGTGGTACGCCCTAATTGAGCATCGAATGATAGGGCCACTCCTTCTTAGGAGTTGAATTTCGCTAAATTTCCCGTAACCTACCACCTACGTGCTAGGGAACCCTCATGTAAAATTAGAGTCTCCTAGACTCCTAGCCCTTATAGGTACTTGCTGAGATTTCATGATGAGTGAGTCAGTGACCTTTCGCTTTTATACAAATGTTATAGAATATATTATGCAGTTAGATTGACGAGGTTTTCCTCAGTGAAGACTTGCTTCACACTCCATTTTTATTTTTGTACTATTTTCAGACCATGAATTACGTCACAACGCTCAAAGGGATGAAGTAATATCGAGTATGCAGACTTCTTCACAACAGACAGTCCGGGAAGACACGCCCCTTTTGAGAAGATTTCCGCCAGGAGAGAATGACAGGAACCCGGTGACTACCGTGGTAGTCACCTTGTTACTTGTCATTTTGATAGCTGGAGTCGTCATTGGCGTTTATCTTTTAATACTGCAGAGCGATTCGGGTTAGTTTGAGTTATTTGATCGCTATTATTTATTTTCCTGCGTTTAGTTATTCTTTGCTAAGTGTAATAATGCTCAAGACTTTGGTATTGTTTGTATGAACGCTCTAATCTATGAAGGTACAAGTAGCTTTTGAAAATCCTCAAAATGGGCTTCTTCTCCCGATAATCCTATAGGAACTCGTACGTATAATGGATCTCATACTGCGGTACGCTGCTAGTTTAAAGTTTAATAAAATCCGTTACCGGTACAAAGTTGTCAGAAATTATAAGCTATCATTTCACACCCACTGGCCTATAGCCTAACATCTCACTGAAGATCAGTTACTTGTTCAACCTTACTTAAAATCCAAGTGATCTTCCAGAGAACATCCTGCCCCCTGTAGAGGCTCCCCTACAACTCGTGAGTCGTCGCCAGTGGGATACGGGGGCGCGGCCTGTACTGTCCTCGTCGCTCCAAACAGACCAAGTGGTCGCAGTTCAGACCGATACCGCGGCCTGTAACACCACCGCGGCCTGTATCGCACTGCTGAGGGGGATGCAGGTGAATATACTACCAGAGACCAGAAATAATCTCACTGAATATATCAGTAGAGTGAGGAGAACTAGGCGTATTCACCACGATTGCCTTCGCTTGATATCTATGTATTATTACGCATTTTTACTAGTATACTTCCGACATACATATTTCCATGTGATTTCTATAAATATAATGTTGTCCTTAACAGATATCGATACGTTCCATTGATCTGAATTTCATTTTGCGGTTTATACTTGACCAATGCAATATCAACCTTGTGTGTAATTAATACAGAGTATTATTGATTGTAAGTATTAGTGTTAAAGATTATGTTGTATGTGCCTGTAAACTCATTTTGCGAAATTATGAACCTATTTTAACCCCCGGCACAAAAGAGTGTCATGAGTTTGATATGTCATGTTTGTGCGTCTGTCTCTGGCACCGTAGCTCCTAAACGATTGGGCCGATTTTGATATAGTTTATCAGTGAATTATCTAACTGAACATATCAGTGCAGTGATGATTACGATTTAATTCGACTGTATTGACAGAGGCTAATCATACTATTGATAATTTTACCCTTCTCTAGGTAACCTATCTCCTCGTTTACTTCCAGGGTAACGCGACGTCTCCAGACAAGTCCCTGCCATACAATTTCCTGGTCTCGTCCAGCGGGCAGACCTACGAGTCGCTCGGCTGGCATCAACCCTCGAATCTCTTCCCGGAATACTCAAAGGCACTGGTCCTCGCTTTCATAGGTGAGTTGATAATTATTTTTTAAAAGAGTTACTTACGATAAAAAGTCATAAATTGATGAACAATATTGATTGTGAACGTAAAAGTTGATAAGTAAGTTGCGTATAAAAATTGAAGTGTACATATAAAGTGTCATGTCATGATAAATTGATAATTTTTATAAAATATTAATGTCCCATTGCTATGTGAACATCTTTCGCTGAAGATATCAGTACAGTGAACACTTTACCAAACAATATATTTATTACAATTCCAGGTAATTTCACTAAATTACCGCCTTCGAAGTTGCAATTAGAAGGAGCAAGAAACTTCTTCGCCGTGTCAGTAAGTCAGGAACATTTGGACCCTTCGTACACTGTCATTGGTAAAAACACTAAGAATAGACCCGGGCATCTGTTTGAAGGCCTAAAGTCGTTACCTCAATGGAATAATGCTCTTTCAGACGACTGATTATCTAACGAAAGAGGGAGATAAGGATACAAAATACGGGGCGCAAGAAAGAGATAGATATATGTGATTATAGTGACTTATTTGATGATTAAGGTAATCAATGATTGATGACTTTTCTCTATTGACTTATAAACTGGAGAACTTTTAGCGATTCTTGTCCTTTAAAATAACAATAGCCAAAATAATTGCATTCGAATGTTCAAAAGTGTCATCTAGATCACTGTCACGAAAAGGCAGTGTCAATTAACTATTTTCAAAGATAAAAAGTAATAATATAGGAGAACCGTCATTAGTCCACTGAGTTCGCTTTTCCTGGCTGATTTGCCTCAGTATTCTGTGCGATCAATCGCTGGTTCTTACGTTAACTGAAAAGACTTAAATATAGAACAGGTTCTTTCAGTGAACAGTGAATGAACAACAAACATTTGCTCCAAACAAAAAGTTTGTTCAGATTTTTTTTGTGTAAACGAGCATTCAAAATTTTAGTGCATACGTCATTGATTAAATTAATCACCTTATCAAACTACTGGTTTCTTAATTTTAAGCGTGAAAGTGAATTAAAACTACGTTTACGAATACACTTCGCTTTTATTTTACATTTTTATCTGACATTTCGGCTCCTTTACAGGAACCGTGGTCACAGAAGAATCAAGCGAAGTGTATCTCTAAACTTAACTTCAATTCACCTTATAAAAGTGAGAGGATATGCAATTATCGAAATCGGCTTTCATTAGAATAATTACAATAAAGACAATCGGTTTTACTTGAAAACCTATTGAACTAAACAAATGATTATTTTTATAGTAAAACTGAGAGATATAGTTTTATACAGAGATAAAAGATATATTTTAATAATTGACGCATAATGTTATTGCATAGTGAATAGATGGATTGAAGTACAATCACGTTAAGAATAATATGATATTTGACAAATGCTGCAAATAGTGCTAGGGGTAATAGCGAATGTCACTGAGTGAAATCGCTATTCTTATTTCGGAAACACATTGTAATAGCACACTTGCATACTTGTAATATCTCCTTGCACGTACTACAATGATTAGTGCACGCGGTACTTGCACATTTAAGCAAATAAGTATAAGTAAATAAGTAGGTACTAGATGTGTTTTTACATAATGTTCGGAAAATCGCACAAATTTAAGCTTATGTTAAGCGCAAGTTATAAATTAATGAAAAGTAAAGGAAGCTTTTGAAATATTAAAGATAAATGTGTAGATTAATAATAATTTATGGAAATCTAGTGACATAAATATCCTTACTCATTATATTTTATAGAAATGTCAGTCGCTCTTTTTAAGCGAAAATCGCTTAGACTAAAAAGTCCTGGTTTAATAACATTGTTAAAATGACATTTGGAAAGCAATGTTACCTTAACTTGCTAACAATACTTGGACATTTAATTGTATTTAGTAAAAATGTTTAATAATATACAATTGTGATATCTTTTTAGTTTGTTAACCGATTTTAGTTGTAGTGTATAGTTAAATGCTGAATATTCGGCGCCGATAAGCGCTGTTAAAACAGCGAGTCGGTAACGCCTAGGCGCTTATTCGTCACCGACTCATTTGGCGCGACAAGTGACGTTCGGCGCTTATCTCTCACCGACTCAGTCTGCGGTTTGGCACATTGAATAGACTCGGCACCGGCAACCCGCGCCGGTTACCAGCGCTGGCCGATTCTTATAAACGCTGGTTGACCAGCGCAGGCTACCAGCTTCCTTGTTGTATGCGCAGTTATAGTATAATTTATTTAGGTTATTTATAGAATTGACTGTACTCGTAGTATATTATTTTTAGAGATGCCACGAATTATGATTTGTACCATTTTGTACGAATACCGAAAGTTTGAATATTCGGTAAAGTTCGTGGCCGAAGCGCCGATTATTTGACGTTAGTTTGGCACTGAAACTGCCTCTTGCCGCACTAATATTAATAATCTAATACTTATTAAAATATTCTTCTAAAAATCAGGAATTTATTATTTTTCTTTATATCTTCCAATTATATTCCAAGTTCTTCAAAATGTGACTGAATATTCGTGGTATCTCTAGTTTTTTAGTTACCTTTTAAATATATGTACGTAATATAATTCAATAAATACAAGCAATTCAAATTTTTACCTTTCTTGATCTCATTTCCGCTTTAATCTATCCCAAGATTCCCAAGCGAATAGGATATTTAAGGCCGCATGCAAAATTTAGTATGGAAATTCGGCCACGCTAGTGACCAGCGCTGGCTTTCAGCGGTATTTCTGTATGCGTAATATATATGGCTGTTTTGAACTTTGGGGACATTTCACACAGTATGATAATATATTAAACTGTAGCATTGTGACGGTAATAAAATCATAATAACATGTTAATTATAAAGGGAAAATAAACCTGATTACTTTTGTTACTAAAAATTTGCAGTAAGCCTAATGATGACCACTCATGACCAGATATGATATGACAAAGTATATATTGTGCGTTATTGGCGGGAAATTCGACTTTTAAATACTCCACCAATCAACGCACGCACGCAGTATTCATCATAATTAATTAATATCATGTCTTGTCGCATTGAACCGTCTTGTGCTGGGGCTGATATATTCGATTGGTTTGTCTATAATTGAGGGAAATATTTTTAGTAATTTATGTAACCATAGATAAAATATTATATTAGTTTCTTATGTGTACAGTGTGTTTATTCGTGGTAGAAATAGTAATCTGTATGTAATGTAATAGTCAAATTGAATGTATATAAAATAAGACGTTTAATGGAATATATTTTATTAAATTGATTTAAGTATTTTCATTTTGGAACCCTTTATTTACATCCATATGCTTTTTAATGATTCGTTTGAAAATTGTTTATAGTCTACGTTTTTATGACCTTAGGTTAGCACTAGTGTTAGGTTAGGTGAAGCACTAGCTGTGCCAAGCGGTTTCACCCGCAGTGCACCCGTTTCCGTGGGAATTTCGGGATATTTATTACTTATTATCCTATTACTGACCAAGATAAATAGAATAAAGTAGAATTTTTTAAATCGGTCAGCCATTCTCGAGTTATAAATGGAGCTATAAATTAATTAACATTATAATTAACATTATTACATAACATTATTAATTAACACGACTTTCTTTAGATTTGTTAAGTTTTGCGTGCAGGTTGTGTGCCGAATACTTAGATTTAAACAAGAAACCTACATCATACTTGCGTAAACAAATGATGAAATAAGAGTGTAACACCAATACTAGACATGTAGGTAACTCCTGAGGAAAGTCACTGTATGTGGCAAAACCGTCACCAACGGTATATCGACATTCGAGCTACACAAACGTGCATGATTTACCGTTTTCAAAATAAGTAGGTAATTAAACGACGGCAAGATAAGCAAATATAGTGAAACAAACAGTAATTTATCAATATTTAATATGAAATACCATTTAACCTATTGGTGTACATTGATAAGAGATTCTTACATTCCAGTGCTTCACGTGATCGTGTCAAATATACAGCGATAGGTACATTATGGTGTGGGTCTTTGAAATTAATAATTTGTTGAATTAACTCATTGAAAAAATAGTTAGGCGCACATCTTAACAACAAAACACCATTTCGGCTCTATTCATTTAAGAAAATCTTTTGTGCTTTATTTTAAGCTCTCCTCCTCTGTAATTCAAATCAACAATTATGCGTATTAAAGAAAAATTACGGCTGACTTTTACTTAGTACAAAATAATATATTATATTCTTGTATGTAACTGAAAATATACTCAATTTCATGGACAGCTTGTTTTGGCAAATTACGTTCTACGTAGGCACTTAATTCCTTTTAATAATTTTATTATGCAAGCCGAGCTCCGGTACAGTTATAACCACAAACCTTCCACTGATATCAATCACGTAACATACATAAAAAATCACATAACATTAATTACATTACCTAATTAGTCATACGCTTTAATAACGCCAAAAGTTTTGTCATGAATATACATTTTAATGTGATAAAACTTTTTTGCATATAACTTCATTTTAAGCCCCTATTTAAATAAAATTAAATCTACCGAAACAAAACTCCTTGTGTAATTGCTACATAATTGTACTTAAGTACAGTACAGAACATATATGGTATAGATACGTTTTAGCAATTAGTGGCATGAATTTTGCTCTTCACACACTTACACTGACAAAAACACGTAGGGACCAATGACAAGTGTTACAAGTTGACCTTTTTCTAATTCTTTCTGTGTCCTTACATACATTACTACTATATTATGTATTCTTACATATTGATCAATTTTTCCTATCCGATATCTATTCATAGAACAATAGTGCAATACAATATCTAACTAACTTTTCAAAGTTAAATTTTAAAGTGATTTATGCAATATGATTACAAGTTTCTGCGCAATAATTGTAAACATCAAGTTACATAAAAATATTAAGGTACTCACTGTACTGAATTAACAATATAATTAATTGTCATACTATGTCACTGGTTTTTGTTTAACGGTAAGGCTGGTACCTACTACACTGTCGAATATATTGATCAATGATTTAATGAATTCTAATCATTTCGAAACGATGATGATAGTTGCTTTATCGAATGACGGCAGGCATAACACGTCGATGGAAATGTGTAGTAAGGGCCTAACAACGGATTGAAATAAAATCTTTTAGTTGTTAGTATAAGTAGGTATCTGATCTACTTGTTGGAGGGTATTTTGTCGAAGTCATGTTCTTAGTAACAAGGATCGAAATATCACAAAACTTATTAAATACTTATCATATTTAGTTAAAATAAATTGATAAAAAAGTAGACACATAAGAACATTGAGTTATATGTAACGTTAGTACATACATTACTAGATTCATCATATTAAGTCTCCTGAACACAAACAGTTATTCAGGTTGAAATTTGAATGACAGATGCTTAATATTTGAGGGTCAGGATCTCACCCTGTATTTATGCTTATTTGTCAATATCATACAATCATATTTTTCCAGTGTTCTCTACTTTTATTATAGGTATGTGTTTAACAATCAAAGTGTCATCTATTACCTACAGTGTAACTACATCTTAATAACAAAATCCTAGTCTATTTCCAGTTTCCTAAAGCTGCCTTCCACAGACTCCGCATCAGGTTTGATATTCGGCCTCCTTGAAGATATGATTCCTCGTAAATTCAGGATTTCCATATTGTCTAGATTAAGAACTGAGTCCCTTCGGTCCTTCAGAAGCTGTTTGGTGTAATGCATCATGTCCTCGATCGGTATTTTGCCGCCATATTTGGTCGGTAGACAGGCGGGGTCTATGTTTTTCTGAAGCTGTTTCAAGTTTGTGTGGATCTGAAATTAAAAAGAAAATAATAAAGGACTAGAATTTTGGAATAATAGCTTATAACCGCTTCTTGAGTATAGCTTTATTCGAATCGGACTGGTAATTGTCGATCTTAGCCCGAACATACAAACATAATTATTTTACCTCTTTATAATATTAATATAGACTAACCATGCCCCGTAGTTTTTAAGCGGTTTTGTTTAATAGATAGAGTGATTCAAGATGTATAAAAAATCTCGAAATTCCCACGGGAACAGGCACAACGCGAGTAAAACCGCGGGGCGCTGCTAGTTGTAATTACTATACCTAAGTCGATTATGTATCGATCCAATCTTGATAAGCGATTGGCCTGGTTCGGCTCGGAACAGTAATCAGTCAGTAAAAAAGATTACTTATGTATAAGTTTCTTATCGATACTACGGTAACAGATAATGACTAGTTTTAGTAAGAAGCAGAGGGTAGGTTCTTCGCATTTGATCCCCTGAATCGTATACAAAAAGTAAATACTTTAGGTATGTCTATTACGGCTTACTGTCTATTATGCCCGGGATACACGAGTCTAGTTTTTCAAGCCAGGATAGCAAGCTAGTGTCAGTAAGCTAGCAAGCTAGTACTTCTGGCTTCGTGTAGACAAAACTAGCTTCATTTCTAAGCTAGTAAACTAGTAAGGTAGTTGACAAGCCAGGACAGTTTTTAATAGGATGGAGTTCTATTTTTTAAGCTAGTAGCGCCCCCCACCACTGATTTTACTATCCTGGCTTGTGTACTAGCTTCATGTGGCCGGCGAAGCTAGCTAGTTTAAAGTTGACTCGTAAGCAGTAACCACGCGTTTTGTTTGTTTTTCTCCGCGACACGTGTTAATACTAGCTTATAATAATATAGCCTCATGTAAACAGAACTAGCATATTCCAAGCCAGGTCAGCTAGCCAAGACAGTTTAGAAGAGAACTAGCTTGCTATCCTGGCTTGAAAAACTAGCCTCGTGTATCCCGGGCATTACGTATACACCACAGTAAGTTTTTAATGTTTCATGTTGACACATAGATGTATACATTCATTAGACCTTGCAGACAATGTCTCTCTGGCTACTTTTAATCCCGAAATTCCCATGGGAATGGGAACGAGTGAATCTGCGGGGAATAGCTAGGTTTAATACAAATCGAATGCCGTAATAGTCTTATATGACTCAAATATGAACACATTTCTTCAATACTAGATCTAATTAAGAGTTAATTACTTAGTTTCTCTATAATATATTTTGTTTTAATTACTTTTTAGATAATTACGAAAATACACGTTGAATACATGTAATTAATTTCCTCTATGTAGGTACATAATGTCTGCTGCAACAACCATTTAAAATTATATAATAAGTATATTTTGTTGCAATCTTTGATCTAGATCTTAGTCTTAAAATGTAGTGTCTTCAGCACGCCTATTTTTTGATTAAATGCTTATTTTTAGCAATGAAACTTTTCATAAATATTGTGTTGTTTGTAAGAATTGACCTCATGACTCGAGGAGGCGTTAAGCAACGTCGAGCTCGGCGACTATCTGGATGGGTGCACGATTGATGGTGGCAATTCCATCAAGTGCTTTATATACCTAGTTAAATTGTTCGTCACGGTTTTTTCAATCGTTAGACTACGTCCGAGGCCTTTAGGTGGTCTAAAATACTCTGACACCAGGTTTGGTCATTATTCGACTCTTCGAACTGTAAGTACTTACTATTAGACCAAGAGGCCTTAGGCCGCTAAAAATCCTTTAACCATTTCGAAGTTTAGTCACTATAATAATCGCAATTTAATGCTATTACTTATTTGTTACTTAATAATCGCAACTTAATGCTATTGTTTGTTACTTAATAATCGCAATATAGATAAGTCCCGCCTTTGTCTTCGTAATTGAGGCACTACATCAAATTAAGTCAGTAACTCGATTCCGTTATGCAAGCGGACCTTGTCTTCCAAATCATGACCTCCTCTCTAACATTCAAAACTTATTTGCAATCGATAACCGTTATTAAAAACTTTAGGCTGCGTTGCCTCACTAATGCGCTTGTAACTATAGGAAGGATGATCGTGACCTGAAGATTTAAGCTACAAGGACAATATTCTATTATATATTTAAAACATTATGACATGTCCTTGTAGTTTTGTAGTCTTCGGTTTGGGATAGAACATACAGAACAACGGACCACTAAATCAAAAAGAACTATTCGAATCGGACTGATAATTCCCAAGATTAACCTGAACATACTGAATTCCCTTTCAAGTTTCAAATGTGCAGTCTTAATAGATGCGGAATGGAAGGACAGTCGTGGCAGACGGACAGACATGACGAATCTATAAGGTACCTATATAATATAATTCAGGTTGTTTTGCCATTGGGCTACTGTGCCTTCAAAAGTTTTCAGAATTCAATGAATATAATATCTTACGTGAAGTCTTCCGGACATTTTCGGGGTGACTTTGGACGTGGCAAAGTCGATGATGTATTTGACTGCTGAAGGTACGTTTATCAGGTGGAACTCCTTGTGGCGCATCGGCATTGATTGCTGAAAAAAAGATTAAGTGTTGAGCAACGTTTACTTCGGGCACTTTTTGGAGTGACTGACATTCAAATCTACGTGCTGTTAAACACCTATGATGACGGTTGTGTTCACCGTCTGAGTAAGATTTAGATAATCAATGGGGGGAAAGCTAGCAGCCTTCGCCCGGGAGGTACGTGAATCGGAATCAGTCAGAGATTTTTGCTTTTAGCACTCGTAAGCCCTGTGGTGTACTATAAATTCACATCTACCTAGGACCAACTTTCTTATTTTAAAATTCTAAACACAAAACTAATCGAACATAAGCACACCAATTGAACTCATAAAAAACGTATAGCTATAGCAATAGTCAATTATTATTTTCTTGCAAAGGAATAAATGTCAATTATTAATGATATGAATCTATGTTAGGTAATGCCTATGTTCGAAGGATTCATTCTGTGCTGTGGGCAATATCACTTGCTATGATTGATCACTTAAATATTCATATTTTGGCACACATATTTTATGTCTCATCTCATTCATTACCCAATCCCCAGCAGATTTTAATTTTGCAATGATAACTGCTATTATGTTGGACAAGACAAATGTTTGATTTACAGTGGTCATTAAAAGTAGTCCTAAGGCATTCTAATTTCGAGTACCGAGCGAGTTTGTTTAATGTTGTAACGCGTTACGTCAAAAAATATATTCGGAAAGACGATAAAGGTACTTAACTGCCTAATAAGGAAATTGCCAAATGTGAACTTAAGTTGTACTTTATGCGTGTTGCGGCGAGGTAAACTACTCGTGGGTACAACCTACGCTTGCTGAACCTGACCCAATGTGAAACCGCGGCGTGGCACCATAGTAGCTTCGGAGAAATGGTGTGCGACCAGTTATTAGTGGAAATCGCTTGGAATTAACATTATTTATTGGTGTTTAAATATTTTTATTACACTTTAATAAGTCGGGGATTATTTTGGGAATATTTGGTGATATTTGTCTAAAACAGCTAAAGATTACTAGCATAATAGTGTAACACGATTACGTGTACCAACCACGTGTGCCAACTCTTTATTTAATACATTTGCTTGTCAGGTTGTCAAAAAGTTGAAGCTAGCGATACATCAGCGAGCAAGGAATTTGTGTTACTTATTCATAACGTAACATATTAAAATGAATAGGTTATGTTATGAATTACTGTTTATATTAAGATCTTTACCTAGGTATATCAAAGGCGCAATCATCATAATAAAATAACAAGTATTTAAAGGGTAGACATTATGTGATATATTTGATATCGATCTAATCTCCAGGGTGTCCACTGGCCGGCCACCAACCATATCAAACATAATATAGCATAGCTCTTCAAGTCATCGTCATATTCGACCGATTTGCAAAATACGCCGACCTCGAACGGTTCGACAACTAGGCCAGACTTAGGTAGCCCAAAACCAGACCTCAAACAGCAAAAACCTTATTCTACAAAATTAATTTTAGTATTCCTTACCTCTCCCCACTTCATTAACCGAGCGAAGTCCGTAGGGTTCCAGGAAGTGATGTGGGCCGCGGAGACACCCGTCCCGTCCCCCAAGTGAGTGAACCCGCACATCTGGGTCATGGAGTCGTCCAGGAGGCTCTCGTAGACCAGCAGGTGAGCACGACACATGTCCCAGCAACTGTACTTGCTTGGGTTGAAGTTAGCTGTTGGAGGTTGAATGATAAAGTGAAAATCTTGGGTATAAAAGTGTTACTTTGGTAAGTATATTATTGCTATGGATATAACTTAATGTGTCTGACTTCTGAGAAGGTTGTAATAATAATATTCTGTACGGTCCCTCTGGAGGGCAAAAGCCGCTTACTGAAGATATTAGTACAGTGAGGAGGGTTAGGCGTGATTAACACGGTTTCCTATTGCAGTTGGTGCCAACATACCCAAAACATGCTTGAAAATTCATTTATGATACTTAGGTGGATAGGAGGTTATAACTAGGTCACTAGGGTTATGTACTACCTTGCATTAAAATAGTAAGCAAGTTATTATATATAAAGCCCAAACCACTGCATAATTAGGGCTCAACAAAATCCTGTAAAAACCTCATAAAACTTGTATGAATGTCTTACAAGATTATGTTTGAACGTGAGAGCTAAATTCAAAAGCGATACCTATACGATTTCAACACATATTTATAAAAACAAATTATAGTCTAAACCTTGCACAAACATCGCTCAGCATAATATCAAAAACAATATAATCAAACATTAGATACAGCTGTTTTATTTCGCAGCAGGCGTTACTTATTCGGTGTGAAATTCGCAATAGCAAACTGGTTTTTAGATTAAAATTAACAACACACTCGAACAATATACGAAAAGGAACGAATTACACGAAACAGTTGTGTAACATATTCTTTATATTGGTACGTTGGAAGCAAAGCATCTTCTTTACGTTTGGTCACAAAAAGAACTTAAAATTTTAAAGACATAAATATTATTGAAGTTGTTATTACAAATACTAAATTGTTTTTTTAAATTATCAATTAACAATTTATGCAACTTGTCTTTAACGAAGTTTAACTTCGTTCAATTTGGAAAGTTCTTTTTGTAAACAAACTGTAACATATTTCCGAAGTACCTACTGGTATTTTGAGTATCTAAAACTTCACACTCTAGTTATATAATTAGATTGTATTTCTATATTATTAAGCACTAGCAGCGCCCCGCGGTATTACCCGCGTTGTTCCCGTTCCCGTGGGAATTTCGGAATGAAAAGTAGCCTATAACCTTCCCGTTGAATGTGGCTATCCATTACAAAAAGAATTTTTCAAATCGGTTCAGTAGTTTCTGAGATTAGCGCGTTTAAACAAACAAACAAACAAACAAACAAACAAAACAAACTCTTCAGCTTTATAATATTAGTATAGATTAGTTAAGTTAATGCAGAGAATAAAGGATCAAGTTACGATAAATACAAGAATTTGGTAACATGAAAAGAATGTTACCAAAATATTAACAAAGATTTCGATATTTTACAAGTTAAATTCAGTAAGCGATTTTCCTCCTCACTGCGTTAATATCCTCCAAAATTCAGTCTTTGAACTGCAGAGAAATAATGAAGGACATTTTTTACATTTACAACAATAAAAACACATGTGTGGCAGTTCCACTTACCCATACAATATAAGATGACACGGCGACCTTTACCGTCTCGTACCGGCGAAACAGCAATGTACCTTGAAATTGAGAAATGGTTTAGAAATTCCACGCAAACGTAATTATATCACGAGCAATGCAAACATACACGTAATACTCGAAGTTTAAAACCTGTTCGGAGTATAGCATATCTTGAGTCAGATACAAGGTTGTGTTATTGTTGACTAACTGTTATGTAACTTTCTCTTAACCGCCTGGTACGGGAAGTTTTGATACCGATCTGCCCCTTGCCTTTGTTGATATGAGATTGAAATGATGTCTGCAAAGAGTTTTTTTGTGCAAGCGGTAATTTGACTGAGGTTTTACTTTTGTTGGTCTTAAGAAGATTATTTGGAGAAGTAAAGTAAATTATAAGCGTGTTATGTCCACAGCTGGACAAAGGTCTCTTATCTCACTGAAGATATCAAGACATTGCGGAGGATTAGGCGTTATCACCACGCTTGCCTAATGCGGGTTTTTGATCGCCCGAGCCATGTTTGAAAAGTAGGAAACATGTTTTTATTGAACCCGAGTACCTAATACTAAATACTGACCCATCATCGATGATGCCCTGCAGCTGTGACTGCTCCATGTCCAGCTTCTTGAATATCACAGGGTAGTACCGGCGCAGGCTCAGGTACTTGAGCAGTGTTTGTTGGGCCATGGGAATACTGAACTTCTTGTGGCGCAGGAATCGAAGTAGGAATTCGTCATCTGAAAGCATCACTCATCTATCAGAGATCGTGGCAGAAAATATGCAAATGGATAGAAAGATGCAAAGAGACTTGAGGGAGACAGAGGGGAGAGGGTTTTTTTTTATCGTTAGACATGAAACTTTGAAGAAAGAATATTTAACCTTTACGTTATTAAGTACCTGCCATAAACGGGACCATTCTGTTTAATTAACTGTCTCAATTGAATACCGAACGTTTGTCCAATGAAATACAATCCATCTAGCAGAATTCGAAGCTCAGGAATTTCGGGATAAAATGTATCCCATGTGTTATTCTGATGTATAACATTACTGTAAAGTTTCATCCAAATCCGTCCAGTAGTTTTTATGTGAAAGAGCACCAAACATACATCCATCCTCACAAACTTTCGCTTTTTTAATATTAAATAGGATAGGATAGGATTTTTTGCTTTTTACTTTGAAAGTCAATTTTTTAAACATTAGTTTTGTTTTAATTTTTCTTATTGTTAAAGACAAACACGGCAGATGTTGTATTTCTAATTGTCTGAAATGAACTCTATTGCAATAACCTTTGAGCCTACTTATTCATGAAAAATCCCTGACCGGATTCAAGCGTTGCTTAAATTCAGCTCATCGGACGTAGCTCAGCGGAAGAGTCCTCGCCTCACAGCGAGGGGCCCAGGTTCGATTCCTGGCGTCCGGGGTATCGTCTCCAAATCGATTTGTTGTTGTCATCTCATACATAAGTCATACTTTATTATTGCTCAAATTCGTTAAAGGAGAGCCTGGATGGCTGTCCGACGTTTTGACGTTACTATTCAAGATTTCACTTCTGCCGGCACTCCCGGAGACGGTTTTAAGCCTGTATGTATAGTCGTTGATGAAACCGTTGTTTGTTATAAAGTAAAAAGAGGGGGATATTTAGGGGTTACTCTCACAATGTGTCCCACATTCAACTATGAAATCACAATTTCAAACGCATAAATCGATTTGTAAGCTGTTATTTTTTTGAAACGCGCTTTATATGATATGTGATTCGTTAGAAGCATGTATAACGATTAGATACAAATACGTGTCCAATCTGTTCGATATTTCGCATTCAGACCGCTATAAGGTGTTATTTACATTATACCTAATTAGGTAAATAGTAGTAGTAGTGCCAATAGTATGAAAGGCAGAGTCTATTTGAATTACTCTGGACTTTGAGTATATAAATGTTTGTCTTTTTAATCAGAGCCATGAATTAGATTCATAACGAAAACATTGAGATGTAGGCATAGGAACTCAGTCTTATAAGTACATATTGGTAATACATAATCAAAAGTGCTTCAATAGGTAGTAAATTCTGATCTTAGTTGTTCTATAACTGATACCCCGGCCGTAGTTATTTAATAAATTATCATCTTGTATTTGATTTCGCGGTCTAAAGAGAAATATAAACATATGCTTTGATATGAGTTAGACTTATGACGTAAGTGCCAAGTGTAATATTTAGCACCATCAAAAAGTTATTTTCTATCCGCTAACCTTGATGAAATTTATAAATCTTATGCCCATACTCAGAGATTTTAAATGCTTCCTTAGTAGAGATATAAAGAGTGATTTTGCCATGTAATGCATGGAAAATTAGGTCAATTAGTTATCTCTGAGTTAGTTTTATTGGAATCTATGCATTTGATTTTAAAAAGTTTTTTCCAATATTAATTGCTTATCCTTTAAATTTTTTTAGGCAAGTGAAAATCGCATTCTATTTTTGGTAACCATCAGAATAGAAAAGCGTGCATCAGTTTCCCCAACAAGAGCTCAGCTCATAAGTTTGATGAGAATCGAAATGGACAGAAAAGTGTGATGACCACTTGACCACGTGACTAGTACAAACCCAATGCATTTTCTAGAAAAACTATACTATGTTTATTCAAACAATTGCCTCTTATCAGACTCAAGCCACTTGACAGAAATCTTTCTGGTTTTGAAAGGCGATTGGTAGCAGAAGCCATAAACAAAAGAACAGAAATATAAATTGTGAAAAGTTAATAATTACCAATTCTAACGTTCTGTATGTCTGGATTCTTCTGGATCCAGTCCCTCATGAGACGCAACCCCTGTTCCCTGGTGAGCGGTGTCTCCCGCAGCTCCTTGGCTGCTTCGGCGGCGATCTTCTTGGAGACCAGCGCGATGCACTCCTTATCCACCTTTTCATTCGTCACGGCCCAGCTCGTGGTCACCGTTAAAAGCATACTGGCGGTTGTCATTTTGAAATTTGAGGGTTAATCTGCAATGGAATGACTTGGTTAGTGTGGTTATTAGATTTTCCGAGTGATGTGACCTAGTTCTCCCTTTTGTTTTTATCCTTAGTTACGACCTCACTGTACTGATATCTTTAGTTACGAACTAGAGTAAATAATGTACTTTGGTATCGCAGTAGAACGTTATACGCTTATACTTTTTTAACTTTTTAGTGTACTGTCGGCCAAGAAAGTGGTATCTATAAGGCACTGCTAGTCAGTCTTACATAAAGGCACAAAAATAACACATTTATGATGTTCATCTAATATATAAAATCGAAACGGCTTGAACAATTCTCATGATTTTGTGTGCATATCGGGTAGAAGGTCTTAATTTCATCTCCCTAAATGTTAAGGGTAAGTCCACTCCTAATTTTTGTTAAACTACGTTTGCAGGGTCAGCTAGTTACATACGAGTATAATCTTAAATTTGAATCTCAATACATCTTTAATTAGATAAATAAAATTGAATGAAAAACAATAACAGCCTTATTACAAAAAGCGGTTTATCTAAAAACCCTGGTTTAAACTTCTTTAAACCATGGTCTAAACAAAAATGGTATTACAAATCATGGTTTTGCGATAAACCATTGACTAAATTATGGTTTAACGCTAAACCTCGGCGACCCCTAGTTTAGCGATGGTCTAAATCGGATACCTATGTCAAAATTGTCAAAGGTGTTGTCAAAGTTTCTCTTTTAGTATAAATCAAATCATCTTTTTCATTGTGTTGTGTTGTTTTAACTTGAAAATGGATATTAACATGATCGATTTAATTGATATTGAGGATATTGAAGCTGCTGAGTTGTTGGAAGTGCCACGCCGACACAACAGAAATCGTGTTTGAGTCAATCCCATCATCAAATTATCCGGTGAAGATTTCAGGCAAAAGTATAGGTTTAATAAACGCTATGCAATGAAAATAGTGGACTTAGTAAGAGAAGATTTAACTAGAGATGCTCGAGGATGCCCTGTGTCTCCCGAAATACAAGTGTGTTGCGCATTACGAAGCTGGGCTTCATTACTACATACTGCAACACCTCAAGAGGAGCGGTACAACAATGCTCACATTAGCACCAGAAATACAGTGGAAAGATGGTTTGGGCTGTGGAAGCAGAAGTTCCGCTCTTTATTAAGAGGCCTTTACTGCTACATTGAAACTGCAAAAACAACAATTGTAGCATGTGCTGTATTGCACAATATTGCCATAGATATGAAGGAAAGTGTGTTTCATAGTGGGTTTGATAACAATGAAGCCAACACACAAACACCTGCAGCAGTAGTTTTACCAGTGGAAAACAATGTACGTGGAAATATAAGAAGATTCATTCAGACGGCAATTCATTGAAAGACACTTTTAATTAAAATAATATATTTTAAAACTTAAATTAAAAAAATGTAATATAAAATTATTCTAATAAATTAATCTAAATCCTTTTTTTGTAATAATTTTATTTCTATTTTAATTTTTAATTCGGCAATTCTAATATTAAACTGGTGCTCCACTTTCCTCGGCACTCCAATTCTCAGATCGTTTGCTTTTTTGTTGGTCCATCACAAATTATTCAAATTAATAAACCAAGTACCAATTAAACAATTAATAAAACGAAGAGCTAGGCAATTTTATGACTTTTGTGCTTTGTTTACCTAGCAATGGTTTTGTGTTACTATGGTTTCAAATAACGCGCGTGAAAATGTAACGTTTCGATACACGTACTTAGATATATTTTGAGAAATGATACGACATTAAGAAATATGCTTTTAAACCTAAACAAAACTGCAATCGACGAAATAACTAAATAATGTTTATATCCATGTAAAATAAGCAGGTCTCAATATTTATAGTACTCCATAATCATTAGCGTATTATCAAAACTTTTTGTTTTCTGGGGATACCGAACGTTGCAATAGAATGACATCATGATGAAGAATGATACTTGTATTAATCTGTGGTTGTTAGCTAAACAATGGTTCAAATGACGGTACTAAGAAGACCACGGTTTTATAAAGTTTTGTAATACGAACAAATTTAGACCATGGTTCTGCAGATAAGCCTGGACTTGATAGTACAGGTTTAAACCAAGGTCTATTTAGTTTTTTGTAATAAGGCTGTAAATGTTTAACTTTTTAAGCATAAGTACCTACTATGTGTACAATGTGAATAATATTAATTGGCACCTTTACGAACAAAAATAATTCCAATAAAGTATTGAAATTCTACTTTGTTTTTAACACTAAAGTTTAGCTCTGGGTTTATTCCTATTAATTTAGTCTGTTTTCGGTATCTGTTTACTGGTCATTAATTCATATTCTATATAAACTAAAACCTTCAAGATTTTTCCATTAAGATCTATTTTGAATAATACTTCCTATATCAAAATAGACTTGCGAATTTTAGGAAAACATAATAAAACTGGTTTTAGCATAGTCTATGACATCCTGTATGGTTGTTTATAATATGAATTAGTCCTTCAAATGACCACTCAACGTACCGTGCTAGAATAATATGTTTTCTTCCATTCAAAGCTGGTTTTAAATTAATGTTTATGTGTCTAGTCATCTAGTGCGGTTTAAATACTATGAATATTTTTTTATTAATTTATAGTAGAAAATGATTAATGCTGTTATTAATATTGTAGGTACTTAGTTATAGAAGCTAACCGCCTTACGTACGATACGAGTAGTCATAAACGATATTTAACTTAAACAATGTTTTAAAGTGTTTTGTCTCTTTCGCTCTTTGGCAAATAGCGTATGTCGGAAAGGGAGAAAAAATTTGATAGCTAAAGGGCTGTTAATAAGTGTTTATGAATAAGGCCCTAAATATTTGATATTAGAATGTCTTGATGGATGGATGGAGGATGTGTTGATAACCGACATTTAAAGAATCCATAATTATTTCATTTGCGAAGGTGACACAAGACACTAATTAGTTTTTAACAGACTTTAAAAAAAGAGGTTTATCATTTCTTTCAGCGTAGGACGTCCGCCAAGAAGGTGGTCTGATGATTTGGTGAACGCTGCAGGATCGCGGGGGATGCAGGTCGCTTCCAGTCGAATTACTTGGAAAATTCTCAATTCGACCGTATATATTTTAGGTATTACTAGCCAGCGCAAAGTTATTTTACCCTGATACACAAAATACAGGTATGAATTTAATTACTTATTAAGACTATGATACAGTTAAGTTAGTTAGTTAAGTTGTTAAGCTCTGTGTTCTGAGCAAACAATAGTTCGTTCTTGCGGTAAATAAAAACAGAAAGCGAACATGTATCGTTCGCTAAAACATTTCGGTCGCTTGTTTACTTTAAAATCCTTTCATCCTTAACCTTTATGAATATTTATTAAGTCTATTATGCGCATATTAAAACTGTCGATACTAAATTACTTTATATGAACCACGTTGGGCAATATAATTCGCAATAAATATGATATTTAAAAAGCTTAAGATTTCACTGATCATTTATTATTTGCTTCCCTAGTACAATGACACCACTGAAACCGACAAGACTTGATGTGATGAATACTGGGTTTTCATGGTTCAAAACGCGACTTATCAATCACAGTATTTGATCATATATAGCCTTGTGCTGCCGTGAAAGCCTGGTTTATATATTAGTTATTACGCAATTCATTCATTAATTTCGAATAGGTTCGCAGCCAACTCTGGTGTCGAAAGTTTTTAGACCGTCTGAAGGCTTCCGACATGGTCTAGCGATTGAAACCGACCGACTGCTTAACGTGCCAAACACGGTAGCGCTCAGATAGAAATGCCACAATAGAAGGCCACCCATCGAAGTAGGAGCCGAGCTGGTCGTTGCCTAACAATCGCAATGAGTTAACATCGCTTAGTCAAACTATACCACGAGCACTTTAAAATAGGTATGAAGGTTCTTTTAGGATCTTTGAAATCTTAAGTCTATGTCATAGAACTAGCGAATTGGTTTCTATATCTATGTATGTACATATGTTCTCTGTTGTTAGTTAAATAAGGAGTAACATGATAATTGTGGCTTTCCATCTTAGGATATACTTATGTTCTTACTGAGTGATGAAAAGATAATGCACATAGCCAAAATAAATCTCTATATGTAGTTCTATCGATTCGAGATCCGAAACGGAAGCCGTTGATATCCACTTAGCCTACACAACTCCACTGTGTACAAACCAAATGTGTAAATATTAGTTCGCAGGTATTCAATACAACGTATGTGCATAGATATCCTGTTTTCGAAAGAAGTTGTTACGATAATTGATTCGTTAATCGAATAAATTAACAATCGATTATAAACTGTATGCTCCATTTGCAACTGTAGTTCAGGGTGAGTCGAACCTGATACTGTTAAACATGTAGGTATACTCGTATTGATATATGAATGAGCGAAATGAATAAACAAAATCTAATTTGAATGTTTATTGCTATTTCTCTACATTGCTTAAGTGGATGAATAATAAATGAAGTGCACAGCTATCATGAATGTATCGCCATTAAAAAAGAAGTTTTCTACAATATTTTATTATTTGCCGATAAACTTCAAAAAGTCAAAGATTTTCTAGAACAAGGATATCCAGTCTATTCCGCTAGTAAAAACTATCTCTATTGAATCCCACACTAATCAGTTAAGTTAATTCAAATCTATTTCCTAAGTTTCTGTATTTGATTCGGCCTTGAATCTGTTTACGTCTTTGGGCAGGTAGTCGGCGACGCGGCCCATTGTCTTGAGCGTCACCTCTGTCCACCCGCGCGGGGGACCGAAAGCCTCAGGCTGCACGGCGAGGGTTGCGAAACCTCGCATAGCTTCATCCCCACATCTGTTCAGCTTCCCGACCATCAAGGCTGCTTCTCTGTACGCTGCTGGTTGGATCCTCTCGATTTCACTCGTATTGAATTGACACAGGATCTGCCTCATCGCCATCAAGTCGTAATACGTATAGTCCTCTGGCTCCTTACCGGCGAAGTCTTCCCGAACGCGCTCCGTTATCGCCGCGAGCTGATCTTGGTTCAAGTTGTAGTCGAGCCCAAAGTTCTCTATGACGTCAATGCTGCTGAGAGTCAGGTTCGCGTAGTCATCAGGTTTTACAGCCACAGTGACGTAATGGAGGATCATCAGGACTTTCTCTGGAATGTTCTGGATGCCGCCGTAGAATGAGACTAATGATTGCCAGATGAAGTCTGCTATCTCCATCGGCAGCTCTTCTTTCCCCAAGTGCGCGAGACACTCCACGATATCCTTAGTCTGTATTGTCTGTACGTCAGTCAGGGTCAACTTCAGATCAGCCGGCATTTCCAAGACGTCTTGACAACTTAACGCGTTGCTTGTTGCTATTTTGGACAATATTATAATGACTACCAATATGTTTCTCTGTCTCGAGAAGTTCATGGCGTCGTTAGGTATCAACTACCTATGGAGAGCGCGAAGCAAATGAAAGGTTGTTTCATGTTATATGGACACCAGTCGCGTGTGAAGACCAAGCTCTATATATTTTATGAATGTTTCAATTACCGCTCAAACGATTTGAAATGTAAGTCTTAATTAAGTTCTATAGAAATCGTTAATATTTAATGTTTGACATAGTTTGGAAATAGTTACGTTAGTTAAATAGTTACCTACTGACATACCGTAAGGGCTAGTGCGTAAACAATAAGGTATGATTTGGACACAACTATTCACTTAGTTACTTAATATAATTTCATAATGTATTTAAAGTCACAATGACCCACGATATGATAACATCAACAACTATACACAGTTAACTAAAACTGGGTTGCAAAACGTTTGTATCGTGGCGTGTGTGACACAGGTTTAACCATGATCACGCAGCGAAAAGTGTATTATGTAATACCAACGTACTAGTCAAAAAATTGGGTAATTTTATCAAAATTAGGAAAGAAAGTTAACTTATTATTTTATTATACTGGATTCCGGTGAACAATTGTTTGCGCAAATTGCTGACACTTGTCATTAGTTTTGTGTGTCATCCAGAAACTAATTCTTTTGTATAAGTTAAAAATCATTTTGAGCATATCAACCCATCATATTATGGCGTCCGTTACGACACTGCCGAAGCACACTCTTATTTCGTTTACTGATGCGTGTCTTCGTTTACCTATGTTGAAATTGCTATAATATTTGTTTCCGCGTGCCGTTAAGTTCAAAGATTAGAATTGGGGCCGTCAACGTTCGTTTGGATTTTAATATTGACATCTGCATAACATATATTATTTACTTAGATCTCGTAAGTTTGCTTGAGAGGTTGGAAACCGGTCAAGTGCAAACATGCCGAGTACTTTATGGTTTTGGCAACCGAATGCCGAAAATATGCCTCTTCTAACAACAGTTTGTTATTCAATCAAGTTAATCTAAGGGTGCAGACTCAGACAGATTCAGATAGAAAACACTTGCCCAATACGCGCATCACTCCCGATTATTTCATTCATCCATTATTGGTTTCATGTAATTGGCTTACCTTTAAACTTTCGGTTTGCGGTACACACGATAGTTGGAACCTTCAAACTCCTTCGCGGATGGCGAACTATTCAGGATATGGTAACATTTCAATGCAAAAACGATAAATAAGACAGTTTATAATATCTTTAAAGGCAAGGATAGTCTCGCGCTCTCGTGGGATGTATTTTATGTTTAATTTGTATAATACTCACGCGCAGAGACAAATGTTGTTGTTTATCATTAGTTGTAAAGTTTAGGATTAGATGCAAACTAATAATTTATCCAATCCTAATATGTATATGCAGGCGGTGGCGGGACGAGCTGGATGCCTACAAGAGAGACTGGCAATTGGTGGCCCAAAATCGAGAAGAGTGGCGGGAGTGGGGGGAGGCCTTTGCCCAGCTGTGGGACATTACGGGCTAACAGTACTTTAACAGTAATATGTAAAAAGAATATGGTTCATTTTCCGATGGTATTATTACTTAAATAAAATGTTGCGTTATTACCTTTTTATCGGCAGCAAGTAACCTTATATTATATTCTGGGTTTTGGTGGTTATACCCCCGTTGTGCCCGTTCTCGTAGAAATTACGGGATGAAAAATAGCCTATAAACCTTCCCGGTAATGTGGCTATTTATAACAAAAATAATTATTCGAATTGGGCTGGTAATTCCAGAGATTACCCCAAACATACAAACAAACAAACTTAAAATGTTACCTCTTTATAATATTAGTATAGATATAGGTAATGTTATAAATTGTTCGAAGGCTATCTCATAGCGGAGCGTGAATCCTACAATTAAAAAGAGATCTTGTTAAGTACTTAATTATGTTTGATTAAATCTCATATCGATGTTAACGTTAATCAGTACTTACTTAGGTTTTTAACACGTTTAAAATTATATAATTATCAATTATAGCCTCCATTCCATCCCGGTCTGGTAAATTTATTACTGTTTCTAGCTCGGTATTAAAGAATGATTAGTAAATCTATACTAATATTATAAAGCTGAAGAGTTTGTTTTGTTTGTTTGTTTGTTTAAACGCGCTAATCTCAGAAACTACTGAACCGATTTGAATAATTCTTTCACTGTTAGATAGTCTATTTATCGAGGAAGGCTACATTTTATCCCGAAATTCCCACGGGAACGGGCACAACGCGGGTAAAACCGCGGGGCGCTGCTAGTTAATTATAACTGGAAGCCATTTTGCGATGAGTGCATTTTAAGTTGGACGATGGTCAACCCATGTGTCGCTGTTTTTAGACTGAAAAATCTTTCGATGTCATCTTCATCGTAGGAGACAAACAAGCAAGGCTGACTTCACTACCATGTGGGACATTTATCATAACGACAAACAACGTATGAAGAACTCTCCTATTTCATATCTTCCATTTGTAAATAAAAAGCAAATTTTGTACCTGTCAATTAATGAAATACAACGACATGAATCCGCGGGGCACCGCTAGTTATAAGGAAAAACAATAAAATAACATTGATCTTCTGTGATACTTAATAAATATTTCTGATAAGTGCATTATAAAGTACATATCTCGTTGATTACATCTGGAGGCTATTGAGCAATGCATGTTCCTTGTAATGTTTGTAATTGTGTGTGTTTAATTTTTATACATTTAGTAATCTAAATGTATCTATGCCCGTTCTTAACTCAGAAACGTCAAATGCTTCCTTTAGTGAGTGGTTTTGACATGTAATGTATGAAAAAATAACATCAATTAGTTGATTGTCGATTTAATGGACGTCTCCGAGTGTGGCAGTTAGTATCACAGGGTATTGGCAGTAGTCCATCAGTGGCGGATCTAAGATTACGGTCGAGTCTTGATCCTGAAGTGGGTAGCATTAGTCAAATTAATTTAGGGGTTGAATCTCTTCTAGGATTCTAGAGGCCTGTTCTATATAACGTGTTTTAAGCCTTCGAGGAGATTTTTATCTTACTAACCAATTAAATTATATTTAAGTGATTTGTGTAAATTCGAATAATTTGTGATTCAATTCAATTAATTTACATATCAGTCCCCGGCTGCGTCTGTCTGTTTGTCTGTGCGCGATAAACTCAAATACCTACTACTGCACGTATTTTGACGCGGTAATTTTAAAAGATAGAGTGATTCAACAGGAAAGTTTAAATGTATAAAAATTCCCGAAATTCCCACGGCAACGGGCTCACGGCGGGTAAAACCGCGGGGCGCTGCTAGTTTGCCATACATTATGTGTACTTACTCAAGATTACGTCACTATTAGGGCACGGCAAACAAAAAAACTTATTTCTCAAACTCTTATGAGATCACGAACCTATTCATACCATCAGTTTTATTTGAACAATAATTTTTGTAATGTATGTATAGCCAAATAATAACGGAAAGGGTACAAGTCGGTCAAATCCGCGGGGCGCTGCTGGTCATTCGTAAGTCGTAACAGTGTTCTTATTAAGGACTATACAACTCATATTATGTTTTCTTCTGTACTAGGTATATTCTAGATTTCTAGATCGCAAATTACTACTGCGTAATCAAACAGCAACCTAAACATGGTGCCAAGATACGCGTATCCAATAGTCAAGGTGAATGAAACACGTTTTATGCAAAATATCATGACAACTTGGTTGGTACCTACACCTACATATAGGACTCGAGTCTCAGTGGACTGGAGGCTAACAAGTATAGCGATTTGATCAAGGACTTTAAGATGCTTAAAATAACACAGTCATCATAACATAACCGAAAGGTTATATGATATTTATTTTTCATCGCGAAATTCCCACGGGAGCGCGCGCAACGCGGGTTTGACCGCAGGGCACTGTTAGTTCAGTATAAAACGTAGTAGAATCTTCTATGCTATAGATAGATTGTATAAAAAATGATAAGGCTATCCAATAAAAAATAATTATTCAAATACGACATTAAGATTAGCGCATTGAAACAAAAAACAAACTATAACCACTCAGCTTTATTGCCCACATTATTTTATTTTATTACTAGCAGAACCCCGCGGTTTTACCCGCGTTGTACCCGTTCCCGTGGGAATTTCTTGATGAAAAATAGCCTATAACTTTCCCGTTGAATGTGGCTATTTATTACAAAAAGAATTGTTCAAATCGGACTGATAATTCCTGAGTTTACTTCGAACATACAAACAAACAAACAAACTTACAAATTTTACCTCTCTTTAATCCTACTAATATTATAAATGCGAAAGTTTGTGAGGATGGATGTATGTATGGGTGTATGTTTGTTGCTCTTTCACGCAAAAACTACTGAACGGATTTGGATGAAACTTTACAGTAACGTAGGTTATACATCAGAATAACATATGGGATACATTTTAACCCGAAATTCCTGCGGTAACGGGTACAACGCGGGTAACACCGCGAGGACCGGCTAGTATTAGTATAGATTGAAAACGAATGGCAACATTATAAATCTTAAACTGTGATAATAACCCCGTACTCAGAGACGTGAAATGCTTCCTCAGTAGAGATATAATGAGTAATATTGACATGTAATGTGTAAAAAATTACGCCAATTAGTAAAATATCGATTTAAAAATGTTTTTGAATGCTGCAGTAGTAATCGATTAACTAATTAAATAAGCAATCAATATGTATATTTAATTATTGATCATTGATACAGTACGAAAAACTATAATTTAATAAATTTGCTATAATTTGTGTAAACCGGAAAATAAATCTTCCTGCTAAATATATTGTCGGTTACTTCTTCAGCCATGCAGAGCTGGGTAGTTAAAGAAAAGCAGTAATTGGTTATTTCCTTAAGACTTATTAATTATAGTACTAATTACTTTTAAATTTAACTTAACTGCGCGAGCTAGTTACGCTATAGTTGAGTTGAGATTATAATACGAATAAGCGATTCAGATTATGTTGACACCAAAACTGATTCTCAATTATTTACTTTTTAAAACTGATTCTCAATTATAGACACTATTGTAGGTCTGGACGTACATTATAGACGACGGACTTTATAGGTAATGATTGAAGTGGAAATATAAAACGGAGAAACTCTGTATCAAAACTAGTCTAAAAAACGAAACTATCGTGCTTCGTTTTCTTGAATTACAAATGGGTATCGTTAGTTACCATAAGATCGAATAAGGATCGGATCGAATAAGGATCGTTTCGAATTCGAAAATCAGGGATAAGACACGCAGTCCCGCAAGTCTACGACGGGTAAACCCCGATGTTAGAAATAAAGTAGGTAATCTAGCTTACCTAACCAAATATGTAATTTGAACTAGTTAATCGTAACAAGTAACGTGCGTCATAACTGTCATAAGGCGGTTAACTGAGACATTTAATTACACTACGTAGGTAATTAGTTGATCACAGGCGTATACTTGTTAAATTACTTGATTGTTTTGCTAGATTCTAGATTTTCCACGTGTTAATACAATTACCGCTTTTTATATATTGATACTTTGTCCTGTGCTATTAAATGCACTGAACTATATTTAATAGTTTCGTGGAAAAATTATATGGGATAAGGTAATGGCATTCAGTATCGGGTTGTTATGCTCTTAACCAATGACCCGAGACGAGGAACGTAATAGGGACACGAGTAACGCAAATACTTTCAGAAAAAATATGCCAAATTGATAACCTCCTATTTTAAAAGGCGGCTAAAGGCGGGGCTGATTCAACTTACGCTCACGCACCGGTAAACGTTTACACAAAATATAAGAAAAGTGAAAAATCATGGCCGCCCGAATATCTTTAACTGACTGTCAAAAACGCTTTGTATTTCATAGATATTTGACAGCTTTAAAATTCGTGAACTTTTTAACGAACGTATCGTATGTTACGGTTTGAAACAACGCAGCCTAAATGGCTTGATGTTGCTGTTAAGTAACCGAACGCCTATCTGTATCTATATATTCCATCAAAGTCGAAACGTTGCTAAATAAACATCAATCAGATAAGTGAACAGAAACAAACGCCTCCAATTGTGTCGTTTGAGTGAAGAAATTAACCGGTTCTCCCAAAACAAGCACCCTACTTTAGGTCCACATATATATGTATACTAGCTGCGCCCCGCGGTTTCACTCGGGTTGTACCCGTTCCCGCGGGAATTTCGGGATGAAAAATAGATGTTGTCCAATTCTCAGGCCTACCCGATATGTACACAAAATTTCATGAGAATCGGTCGAGCCGTTTCAGAGGAGTTCAACCACGGTACCCGTTCCCGCGGGAATTTCGGGATGAAAAATAGATGTTGGCCGATTCTCATAGATACCGGATAAGCACAAAAAATTTCATCAAAATCGGTCTAGCCGTTTCGGAGGAGTATGGCAACGAAAATGTGAAAATGTGAACGAAATGTGACACGAGAATTTTATATTATAATAGATAGCCGCGCCCCGCGGTGTTACCCGCGTTGTACCCGTTCCCACGCGAATTTTGAAATAACATAATATATCCCATGTATTATTCTGATGTATAAATATTACTGTGAAGTTTCATTTCCAGTCCAGTACTTTTTTCATGAAAGTGTAACAAACATAACATACATCCTCACAAACATTCACATTTATAATATTAGTAGAATAGGATAGGATTTATATAACGTTGACAATCTAGACTGCACAAAAGATATTTCTAGATTTGACCTACATTTCCAGACAGATTGAACTTAGAATAAGCAATGAGACAGAGTTAAAGTCTTTGACGGTTTTAAATGAAAAAGGCTTTGCTTTCTTCTTTATTTTTCAACTAGCAGCGCCCGCGGTTTTACCCGCGTTGTGCGTATCCACCTGAAGATATAATAATAATTACATAAGGGCCCTTTTCCGTGTTTGTATTGTTTGTTATACAAATACTCATCAGTCAATATGATTGAGGTCGGTGGTACAATCGGCCAAGTTGGTTGACCAAGCGTTGTCGAGTTGAGCGCTGTACCACAGATTAATAAATAGTTACTAACGTAAGCTGTACTCGTACGTGTGTGGTTTGTACGTGTGTACCTATTAGTAGTCTTAAAACGTAGTCTTTAGATACTAATATTATAAAGCTGCAGAGTTTGTTTGTTTGTTTGTTTGTTTGTTTGTTTGTTTGTTTGTTTGTTTGTTTGTTTGTTTGAACGCGCTAATCTCAGGAACTACTGGTCCGATTTGAAAAATTATTTCATTGTTGGACAGTCCACTTATCGCGGGTTATTTTTCATCCCTGCTATTTTTGCGTCGGGTTAATAAAAAACATTTTAAACGATCTATCACGAAACTTAACCCTTGATTAACTTCGTGAAATTTACTAACGTAATTAACTTGTATGAGTCAGTGGGACTCATATATTTTCTAAGCGTGATATTCTCAAATAAAACATTTTTTTTTCAATTTTTTTTTTATTATTCATATTAAATATTTATTAAGGCACTAGGAAAAAGTATCAAAACTGGAGAGACTTCAGAGATCCTCCTAAAAATTAAAGAAACTAATTTTATCAGTCTCAAAAAACAAAGGTATTTTAAAACCTCTACAAAACTATGAAATATTCGTAACTTATATTATGTTTTTATGTTTTTAGACTCTCAAAGATATACAAATTAATAATAATAAAACAAAAATGTATGCTCCAATACAAAAAAATAAAAGGTGCAATGGGTTTTGGCACTGCTCATTCCATACATCTTGCAGCCAAGATTCCAAAACGGAATCCGCCCCATCTTCATTCATACTAACGAATTTATCTTGTTCTGGATTCATTCTGCAAACCTAAAAAGATATATGTTATAAGCATATAAAAAATATAATTTATATCAATAATAACGACAAATAAGCAACGTTCAAAAATTGAAACAAATAAAAAAATATATAGCACAATTCACTTGTATGAGTCCTTGGGACTCACTCGACGCAATAACTCACCAAATACGCAGTGCCGGCACTCGTTCTCTCGCCTCCGCGTAGCCCGCGACACTGCAGGAAGGTACTGAGACGGGGGGGAATCTAGCCGCTCAAATGTTACAATTATGGAAGTTTGAAATTTTGATGTGAGTCCCAGGGACTCAGGAAGTTAATTAAGGGTTAATACTTCTAGCCAGTAATAACCCTCATGTCATAATAATGGCAATGTTGAAGTGAGTTTGGCAACAATGATTTTCATAGAAACAGTTTTCTAATGAGACTTCCATAAAAAAAGAAAGAAAAAAAAATCAAAGAAGAAATACAAAAAGAATAAAAAGTTATCTCGTACCAATTTAACCAATACTAAGCTTTAATTAAGTATGTACAAAGTTTGCACGAGAATTTCGCACTTAAAAAACTGTATGCCAGATATTAGAAATTCTAGTATATCTGAACCGAATGTAAACAAGACCTAAGGCTTGTGATTTTAAGAGTACGACGTGGGCGATATCTCACGGACGAACGGGGAAACTGGGGAGAGGGGAGGGAGTTATACTGATCTGATAAGTGCAGTAGAGGTAAGTCCTAAGGTTCTCTGGAGGCCAGAAATCGTATCGTGGTTAGTCTAACAAATGAAAATGTATCCTGACAACAACTGTGAGTAAAGATAGTTAGTTATGCTCCACTTGTTATAATTTGAAATAATATTAATAGCTACTTAGTTTTACGTGGCCCCCATGTCGCGAACCCACTGAAAAGGGGCTGGCTGAAAACCAGCGCTGCCCGGAGTAGCATACTCTGAGCAGTACAAGCTGAGCCTTCTCCAATTGCTTTTTATTATTGTTATTTTTATAAGAAGCTATGTTATTTTGTGTTTTTAAAAACCAATAAATGTTTTTTTTATTTCTTTATTTATTATACAGTAGGCTCAGGCTAACTGGTTATACATAAAGACACTTCGGTTTGAAATACGGTGCTTCGTTTTGGCCTGTTATAATTTTAACTCACCTATCGTAAGTCCAGTTTCATTTACCATGATAATATAACTTATTCTTGCTAGTTTTAACCATCTAGGTCAACTACAAAAGCTTCGCAATGTAATGCATCTGTGAGGTACCCGAAGATGTAATTCTAGCATTTGTAAATGCATGATTTAAATCTTCTGGTATCTCCCATTAAAAAAAACAAAATTAAAAATGAGCCAGAAATGACTGACAACACAGGCGCCGGGTTTCGATCCCGGGACTTCTCGCATGAAAGACGAGCGCTCTTCCACTGGGCCACACCTGTGATACAGTGAGGGCTGAATTTAAGCATCGCAAGGAACCTAAGAGAGTTTCACGCAGCCCCATTAGTTCCTAAAGTTGCCACTTGGCGCTAGTCACTATGTAAAGCTGACCGTGTTTCAGATGTTTTATTTGAAGAAATGGGTCATTAAGTTTTACGTTACCGTTACCTATCTCATTGTAAAAAGTAATAAACCAATATTTGCATTAAATCTATGTTGTTTTCTAAGAAACCAACAATTATCCATAATTACAATTAGAAAATTGCTCATCATCTATAAATATTATAAAGCTGAAGAGTTTGTTTTGTTTGTTTGTTTGTTTGTTTGTTTGTTTGTTTGTTTGTTTGTTTGTTTGTTTGTTTGTTTGTTTGTTTGTTTGTTTGTTTGTTTGTTTGTTTGTTTGTTAGTTTGTTAGTTTGTTAGTTTGTTAGTTAGTTTGTTTGTTTGTTTGTTTGTTTGTTTAAACGCGCTAATCTCAGAAACTACTGAACCGATTTGAATAATTCTTTCATTGTTAGATAGTCTATTTATCGAGGAAGGCTATAGGCTACATTTTATCCCGAAATTCCCACGGGAACGGGCACAACGCGGGTAAAACCGCGGGGCGCTGCTAGTTATTAATAAAAATAGGAGCTTCCCTATCGAATAGTAGGCAAGAGAAAGAAAGGAATCAATGATTGATATTATGATGTTATGTTTATTTGATTGTAGATTGCTGTCATTGTTCGGTACCTATACGGAGCTATAATTGCTGTTAACTCGAACATGAAGAGATGTGGTGTAGGACTTTGTTTTGTAAGAAATATGGACGTAGACATGGACGGTGAGGCAGATTAAATTTATGGTATTTGGAAGGACCACTGGAGGAGTTTTAATGCGAAATCTGACATTGTATCAGCAATTGAACCATCTCGAATTGATAACCCGCTACATGGCGACTGATTAAATGCAAAAATTAACCCCACTACAATTATCCCCTTACATTATGTTTTAAAAAATTCAGTAATTGTATATTATAGGTACTTAGTGATCATTTCGGCGTTGGGAAATAGAAACCGCTGCAATTCACGCGGACGAAGTCGCGGGCACAGCTAGTATATAATAACGCTGAACGGGTAAACACGGCTAAAACCGCGGGGCGTTGCTAGTATTGATATAAAACCACAAGTACTAGTACAGGCAAGTACTTAACACGATGACCTTCATCCGGGCCCAGTCTCGACCCATGCACCGTATCGACATTACATAACGCCAAAACCGTTTTCGTAACCTAAACCTATGTTTTAAATAATTGCAAAATTCGGACATAATTCATAAATTACAAACATCTAGGTTAACCAGCTCCGATCGGTTAACAGTAAAATAAAACGTATGCCAATACAGTTTAGTTACATTTTTGTTTGACAACTCTTTGATTTGACACAATTTACTGACGGTGGTTTGATCCGTGTAGTTTAATAATTTGGAATTGGCTCGTATCTTGGTAAGCAATCTTCTTCTTCTCTAAATTGAATGAATGAAATGAACTGAAAAAGGCGCCAAAAAGCAACTTAAACCGAGTTCTGCCCCTCGCCATTCGTCCGTCTTTTTGTTTGCTCGATAGTTGTAAAATAGCAATAAACATTTTTTATTTAATTTTATTATTTATGGAATTCTGGTCGTAGTAATTTACTTACGAGTATCTATAAATAAAAAAATCTATGCCACTTTTCGTTGTAATTTATCCAAATCAAATGTTTAGGCTTTGTTCGGACTATTTAGTAAATGCGGTTTATGTGGAGTTTGCACAAAATCGGTCGAGCGGTTCGAACGGGCACAACGCAGGTAAAACCACGGGGCGCAGCTAGTGTTTATATACTTTTAGAATAAGTACGATTTGAATGAGTCTGACAATAACTTCTTCCAATATTGTTTAATTTTATCATCGTTGAGGGCTCTTGCAACTTAAGCGTTTTAATCCGTCCTGCTACGTGCGTTTAGTATGAAAAACAAAAGAACATCATCGGACAATTGCGCACTATAGGCGCGTAACCGGACGACTCAAAACTTTATATTAAAGAGACTTATCTCATCACGATTGTTAAGCAATGTGCACCTCTACATTGCATTTAAATTGAAACCAAGTAATATCAAGTTTAGGTAATTCAATAAGATTGTAAGATCATTAGTAGGTAATGATATATTCTTTATCTAAGGATCGATGTTATATCGTGGTTAATGAAGGCCACTGCAAAGAGTGATATAGGATACCTAACGTAATGCATAGGATATAGAATACCTAGGTACCTAACGAGGTAAGTTTTGCCCGCAAACCCAGGTACATCTACACAGTTATCCTATACCTACTATTTCCTACTGCTATTTTCCTCTTTTATGTAGGTAACTTAATTGCCCCACAGCTGAGCAAAAGTCTCCTAATCTCTTCCATGATTTCCGTAATTGTATGTTATGTGCTAGTGATTTTTTAACAAATATCGAAGAATATTGTTATTGCGTCTTATGACAACACAAAGGAAAAACTGGACCTGCTATACCGGGGTTCGGTTCCCATCCGGTGACTGTCACCACAATCTATTGGGGATGTTCCTCTAAGTAATATGGTTATATACACTAATTATTGCCCAAAGGTCTCCAAGTTAGGCATGTAACTACCTAGGTAACCTGAGCATGTAATATAAATGTGCTATTTAGATACATAACGAGGATTAAATGAATAAATAAATATTGGGATTATTCAATAAGTAAATGATATCCATCTTAAAAGTATGTAGCAAAATGTTTGTCTAAATATGTTAGGAATAAAGAAAAATGTATTAGCCTGTAGGATAGCAACAAAGAAATTGTGGTTGTCGGTGCACAGATCCGTTTAAATTATCGCGTGTTTTACGTTTTCAAACGTTTTTCAAAATTTTATTATAAACTAGCTGTGCCCCGCGGTTTCACCCGCAGCGCCCCCGTTCCCGTGGGAAATTTGAGATTTTTATTCCTTATTTCTCTTATATAAAAACCTTGTCCTGACAATAAGGAACACATTAAAAAAGAATCATCCAATTTGGTGCAGTCGTTCTGAAGTTATGCGCTTAGCAACAGATTCAGCGATTCATTTTTATAATTATAGATTATATTTTATTTCACAATTTTATTGGAATTATTAAAATAAACATTTAAAAAAAATTACAGTTTAATTTTCTGTGTAAAATACTTGGGAGTAATTAAAAAATAACTTCTTGTCTATGGAATAAGGTAAGGTACTCACTGACGGACCGAATGCGCGACGCTTGGGCTTTGCTGCGCGCACCTCGACGTCTGAACTTGTAATGCCTCAACACACGGTCTCTCTTCACTCCATTATAATATTATTTTTGCAATAGCTGTTGCAAATACGGATAAATTTAGTTCAAATTAGCCGTACTCTAAAACTAAGATATAACATACCTGACGACTAAATTTTGATTTACATCCTTGCCTAGCAACTTTTTTTGCTAATTTTAATAAGATGTTAATTCGGAAAGGTTTCATAAAATGCAATTATGGATTGATGATGCAGAAATTATGATATTGAACTTTTTTATGAGTAAGTGTTTGATTAATCATAGGTACTTATTACGAAATGTTTTGGTTAATCATTGTATTTTATTATTTATTCCGATTTTGAAAAAGTTATAATGGAATAACGTTCATAGTTAATTAAACTTAGGTAATTTTTAATCGATTCAAAGAAGGGGCTTTTCTATTCTTATCTCTACCTACCAATCGTTAAAAGTACCTAATATTAGGTGCCTAATTAGCGATACCCTATTTTTTCTTGATTGTCTCAAAATGTGGACCAGTGTCGTCAATTTTTCAGTCGAAGACGCCTACTTCTGAAGAGAAATAAAGTTTTGAGGTAGGGTAAGAAATTTTTTAATTAAACCTTTTTCCTCTTCAGGAGCTATTTCAGTTGCCTTGATTGTACGTACAGTCGGCCAAGAAAGTGGTCTACCACTTTTGACAAAAGTTTCTGCGAGATGTAACGATCGCTAAGGTTGACTTTTCTATGCACAATTATGTTATGACGTTTTGTCTGTTAACTGAGATGCCTGACATTTGACATCATTGGGTGACTTAGTTGGACCTCTATTAATAAATGAAAATTGACCTTGTTGTTTCATGACGTTCAAATGAATCTCAACCGTAGGGTGGTAGACCACATTTTTGGCTGACTGTACAAAATATAATACCGACTTAACTACTTATGTGGGTACTAGTAATTCCGTGGTCCTAGACCTAGACCTAGTGGTCCGTGGTCCACGGACCGTGTGGGCCAATGTTAAATGTAGACTTTTCGTCTAATGGTGTCTAATGTCACCTGCTCGCTGATTAATATAACCCCCGTGGCCTTTAAAAACTATTTGGTCGGGGTCACGCGTTGCTTGTTCTCATTAGCCTAGCCCCTAATGAAAATAATGAAGACATTTTTCCGCAGAATAATAAAAGCACCATCTACTGGAATTATGCATTATATCAGTTCACACAGCCTTTTCTTTACACGATGCCACGAAGTTGAACAAATAAATAAAAGATGGCGCTGCGCCATTTAGGGTCATTCGTTCTAAATGAATGCAGAATTGTTCGTTCATTCAGATGTTCAAAAATCAATCTCTTTATTATATCTGTTTCTGTTCTGTAAATATAGTCTGTGATCCTGTGATCGATCAATTCGGGCACGGAATTTAACATTTTCTGCATGGACATTTTCAAAAATTACTTCTAAAATTGATATAAAAGGCCAAGTTTTGAAAGAAGCAAGATATGTCGTGGTTATTTGGTTATAGTTCCCCGAAACCCCCACAGTTCCCGGTCGACGATGCGGGGGCTGGAGCCGGAGCATCGGAGGGCGGTGGAGCCGCACCCCCAGTTAACCTCTCTAAATCTGAAAAGAAAGCCATGGAGGCCTATAGGTTCGACTCTAGCGCTCTGGAGAGGGCTGCCCAGGCCGCCAAGGACCTCGAGCGATCCAGTAAGTAGTTCATGGCAACTGATAAGAGTCACATTGCACGCTATTGCATAATACGACCGCATAACCTTACTCGTATCTCGTTGACTGCTAACACTAAAAAATAGTAAGATTTGATGAATTTATTAGTATAAATTTTGATCGTAGTATGTACAGAATTGTAATCTTATCTTATAGGACTATTAATGTCCTCTAAAAGGTCTCTTGTTCTAACCAAACCAGATGATTTTACTTCGATCTCTAATATTATGAATGAAAAGAACAAGTTTCTTATTGGAGCAATATTAGTAATAATGAAACCATTGGTGAAAAGTATAGTTTTAGTCAGTAGTGACACAAACAAGCCAATATATGAAGTCTGACAGTACCTACTACTATCCACAATCAATTAAAATTAAACTACAATTCCCATTGTATATCTTCAGGACATGCCAAGGAAGCGCTGGAGCTTAGCAAGCTGCAGGAGTCGACTAAGCAGCACGAGCAGATGGCAAAGATCAAGGAATACGAAGCTGCCATTGAACAGACCAAAGTGGAACAGAGAAGAATTGACCATGAGGAGAGACGCAAGACTTTGGCGGTAAGATTCACTACTATTTACCTTACTTAACTATTTGTGTGATGATAACTGCAAGTATGAAATTTATAGATACAAAATTATTCCACACATTCAAACACACACAGTGTACATACCATGTGTGTTCAACACTAAACATGGGATTTGTTTAGTGTTTAATTGATTTTATGTGACTGTAAGAGTATCTTAAGCAGTACAGTGAGCCCTTGAAAATATTTACCACTTGAGTACAACATTTTAATATTCCCATAGATATGTTAGAAGATATTACTGAAGGGTGATTATTAGTAAGTGCTATGTGTGCTCATCACTTTCATACACCAACTGTACAATATGCAACTACACACACTGTACAAACTACAGCAACAATGTACCACTTTAGTAACATTGTGTTACTTGCCTAATGTAAATCATTGACATAACTTTGAATGTCTTATAGGAGGAAACAAAACAGCATCAGCTGAGGGCTCAGTACCAAGACCAGCTCGCCAAGAAGAGGTACGAAGAACAGCTGGTGCAACAGCAGAGGTCACAAGAGGAGATATTGAAGAAGTAAGTATTATTCACACACTCAGAATTATAAATCTTTAGGAATCTTTGTCTAGTCCAATTTAAAAAAGAATTTGCTACTCTTTATTAACTGCTGTCCATAGTTAATGGAGGTATTTCTGTGGTCTTGAAGGAAGGTTTTAAACTTTTTCATCTTATTTATTGTCTTTCTTTTATGAGAGGATGTGAAAGATAACATCCAACTAAACTTAGGCTTATAGTACATTCTAGAATAGCTTACCTTTTAAGTTACTGTTCCTTTCTTTCTGATATATTTAAAAAAATAGATCTTTGATAAAATCTTTATTTAGTAACATGTACTATTCCTTTTTTAATTTTACCAGACAAGAGGAGAGTGTAGCTAAACAAGAGGCGTTGCGTCGAGCGACCATAGAGCATGAGATGGAGCTTCGTGAGAAGAACAAACTGAAGGCCATTGAGGCAGAGGCTAGGGCCCGGGCCAAGGCCGACCGGGAGAACAGAGACATCAACCTGGAGCAGATCAGACTCAAGGCTATGGAGAACAGAACCACTATACTAGAGGGGATCAAGTGAGTTTATATTCTTTATACTTATTATTTCTTTGTCATTTTGTGTATTTGTTTTAATACTCCGAAATAACACACATTCTGACAAAACTCTTTAAATGGCTACACAAAATTTTGCAATTAAACTTTTATTTCTTTACGATCCTTGTTTAAACGACAATCTAATAATTTATTTGTTATCATAGGTAGGTATTATCATGTCATCTTCACTTTCTTAACAGTATCTCTCACCACCTTCCTTAGAGTTCCCAAAAAATAGTTCATCAGTTATTAATGTAAATGTCACGTTTGTTTATGTCTGTCGTATATGTAAACATGTTTTAATTCCACAGAACTGCAGGCAGTGTGATAGGGACCGGTGTGAATGCTCTCATTACGGATTGGGACAAGACCCTGGCTGCTGCCGGAGGCCTGTCCCTCCTCGCTCTTGGTGTCTACACCGCTAAGGGAGCCACCTCGGTCACTGCTCGTTTCATTGAAGCTCGCATTGGTAAGTCCAGTCCAGATTTTCTTATCAATAACTATCTTTTCATCATTCCAGTTTGTCATATTTAGAAGAAAAGCTGCTGTATGTACCTATTATAGTTTCATACTGAACGTTTTAAAAAAGCCACCCTGTATAATGAAATAATGAACTACAAATAAATGAAATTGGCTTAGTGGTTCAGCAGGGGAATATTGCAAATTATTTTACTTTTCATACCAAAGAAAACAATATGGGAACTCGGCATACGAAGTGATAACCAGGGTTGATTGGATGGGTGACGCTAGTGGCATTTCTGTCCGGACGCAATCATGCTTCGAAGGGTACCTACGTTAAATTATCAGTTCCAGTTGTTTCAATTGCTTGACCAAGCCGGAGGACTTTTCAAAAATCCAACAGCATTGGTCACCAATCTACTCAAACCTACTTTATCGGTCTGTAGGAGGCCAAAGACACTAGTGTTGACCACTAACCTACTGTAGCTTACTCAATACTTGTTTTTTCCGTGTTGATCGGCTGATACCACAGCTTTCAATTTATAGTTTCAATTATTTATCAAGTGTAGTATTGTCCGAGCTTAGAATATAATTATACGGCTATAGAAGTAGTGAATCTTACGTCATAATTGCTAGAACGGTCAAGAGATATTTAACTTCGCCCAGGAAAGAATGAGACAGAACTACTAATCGTGCATCCCTTTCGCGTAACCCATTATTTACTGTCACAAGTTAAAAGTTGTGACATAGAGTACATTCTGTTGTTGTGCCAGTGTTATAATTTAAATAAAACATAAAAAAATAAAACAACCACAATGTAATTAAGTATTAGTATCAAATATTAATTAATTAAAAAACAATGAGGTAGAAATATGTACCTTATTCTAGGTACGTACAGGTAAAATCACGAGCAATAACATTTACATAATCTGAAATAATCTGTTTACCTATTTAGTAAAGATCCGACCAGATAAAGCAGAAGCGGATTCGTCGGATGATTTCTTTATTAAATGAATTTTCCTCTACTAATGTATTAAACTAAATATCATCATCCGCTAAAGCACATGTCTAAACCACCAGAATTAGTGGAAAATCCACTGAGTTGGCAACACTGGAACATAAATTCCGGAAATATTGCTATCTAAAAGGGGCACGCGAACGCTACTTCTATAGCCGTATATATTCTAAGTGTCCGAGATATATTGCTCGTATCGATGACGTCTGTACACATAACCTACGTCATACGTACATTTCATTGACGTCTATGATATAGTTAGAATAGAATAGAATATAATATTTTCATTATATCCACTTTACTTTAAAAAAAATACTTTTTAAGATAAAATAATGATGTATAAAGTAACCGCGACTCGCGATCGACAGTTTAAAACGCCATTCAATCTAAGTTTATATACGTATAAAAACTTATTTTATAATCAAATAAATGAACCCACATCTTCACTACAGGCAAACCCACACTTGTGAACGAAACCTCAAGATTCTCCCTACTAGAAGCTGTGAAGCATCCCATCTTAACTATATCGAAGGCAGTCGCCAGCTTCAGAAAACCCTCGGACGCTCTCGCGGGCGTAGTCCTCGCCCCCACCCTCGAGCGAAGACTCAGAGACATCGCCATTGCTACAAAGAACACTAGACTGAATAAGGGATTCTATAGGAATCTGCTGATGTATGGGCCTCCGGGTACTGGTAAAACTCTGTTCTCAAAGGTAAGGATTCTATTTATATGGAAAAGTTATTAGAAATGCATAGGGTTATAGGAAAGTTGGCGTGAAAAAGGTGGCCTTAATATCCCACTGCGGGACAAAGGCATCTTAGTGTTTTATGACCCTATGTATTGCTAATTTTTTTTCTGAGTATTTTTTGACAATTGTATAAGTAGTATAGCTGTTAGTAATGCTATGTAAACCTTTACAGAAACTCGCTAAACATTCCGGCATGGAGTATGCTATTTTGACTGGCGGTGACGTTGCCCCGATGGGTAAAGACGCCGTTGCTGCTATCCACAAAGTGTTTGACTGGGCTAATACTAGCAGAAAAGGTGATTTATATAACGTTAAATAATAGTACTTTTGTTATTTGCCTTATCTGATTATTAAAAGTACATGATCTTATAATTGGGTACTAATAAGGTTACTCAAATTAGGTGGTATTTCATTTGACTACCCTTTGCGTATTCAGTCATTCAGATTCTCTATTAAGCCTTCTTAATAGTCTTACAGCCTTATGACCTTACCGTACCAATAGCAAAATAACCAATAAAAGAAACAAAACGACACAACCATTCCCTT
Organism: Cyclophora punctaria; assembly: GCA_951394245.1. Taxonomy (NCBI): domain Eukaryota; kingdom Metazoa; phylum Arthropoda; class Insecta; order Lepidoptera; family Geometridae; genus Cyclophora; species Cyclophora punctaria. The sequence goes on along the minus strand of OX596167.1, from coordinate 2,182,584 downwards.
TCAGGAGTGCTCCTATTCATCGACGAAGCAGACGCTTTCCTCCGCAAACGTTCTTCCGAAAGGATCAGCGAGGACCTTCGTGCGGCCCTCAACGCTTTCCTATACCGCACTTCAGACCAGAGCAGTCGCATCATGTTGGTACTGGCCTCCAACACGCCGCAACAGTTCGATTCAGCTATCAACGATCGTTTGGATAAGATGATCGAGTTTGGCCTACCTGGCTTTGAAGAGAGGGAGCGTTTGATCAGACTTTACTTCGACACTTTTGTGTTGAAACCTGCGTCGGAAGGGAAAAGGTAAACATACGTAGTAGATTTATCTTAGTGACGTTATATTTATTGTATTCTGAGTTAAGTAAGAAAGTATTAATACTAATGAAATTATTATATTGTAACTCTTACTCAAATATATTTATTCTGCATTACATCAGAGACTTTTGAACGTATTACAAATATTTACACGGCAAAATAAACCGAAATTAAAAATATGATATGGTATCAATGGAGCTGTATAGACTGCCCTGGGAATAATCATTGCTTATTTACACCAAACATTTCCAGCCATTCCTCTTCTTATATAACCTTTAAAAATGAAATCTATTCTAATCGTTCCAGGCGTCTTAACGTAGACCAATTCGACTACGGCGCACTCTGCACTACGCTGGCTGAACGCACAGCGGGTATGTCGGGACGAGCGCTGTCGAAGCTAGGCGTAGCTTGGCAAGCGGCCGCGTACGCCTCCGATGACGGCAGATTGACTGAGAAGATGTGCATTGAAATCTGTGACGATGCAGTCAACGATCACCGTCAGAAGGTATGGTTTGATGGGCATTTAATTTTGTTTACCGGATTTTAAATTAAGAGTACCAGAGAGAGTTGGTCACCGCAAATCACATAGAACTATCACATCACTAACATATAGCTATGGTGGAAAAACAGATCGTCGGTTATTTAAAACAGTTATTAATTACTCTGACTGAAGTATATAATGGTGGTCATAATTCATCTCCCTCAAGGTTATTATAACATAGAGTTCAGAAAGTTAATTTATTGTCATGTGATAATTAGTAATTTTTCAAATTTATACAAAATTCACGTCTTGAAATGAATGAAATATATAAAAATGAATTTCTGCTTTTACAGATGGAATGGTTGTCAGAAGAAGAGAAATCGCGCAGTATGATGCCATACCTGTTAGACTTACCGCCTGCAGAATCCACAGACACACAAAAAATGGTCGAAGCCAAAGAAACCAAGGCCCTGAAGAAACCCACGAAGAAGGCACAGAAAGACATCGATCTGGAAAAGTGACAGTGTCTCACAAACAACGTTGATATAACCAAATCGAGTACAGCAAGTTACAAAGACTGTGATAAACAAAAATTCTTGTTCAATTTTACAAAAATTACAAAATCTAAAAAGTATGTTGCACTCAGTGATGGCGATATGATGTCGTTGCGTAGGATTATTCTCAAGAAATAGTTTGTTTTGGTTGTATATAATAACGGTGCACGCGGCCGTTTTACTTGTAGTTATTTATATACAAAATTCAGAGGAATTACAAACGTTAGTCATAAATAGTTGGTGTTTTCCAAGACTATTTCTCACAAGTCGTAAACTCTGTGGCTTAAGTACGTATTCACAAAATATACAGCTTTATACATAGCTTTAGAGTTTTGTACATATTAATCTAGTACATATTAATATTTCGAATAATTGATCAAAGCATAAGATTACTTCAATTTGGTTAAGTTTGGTGTAAATGTAAAAGTATAGGAATGCAAAAATAAACATAAATATATTCACAAGTAAAAGACATTTGGGACCCTTTCATATTGACCAGTGTCGAATTGCTATATGTATCGTAAATGTACAATGGCCACCGAACAATAGGGATGATGGGGTACATCTTTTTTAAGATGTTTTATGACTCGGGTAATATGAAATATACTAGGTATATATTTTTTATAATTAAACCCCGAGGATTCTCAACGTTTCAAGTGGACATACTTGATTGTATGATCTTTGATTATGAAAGATAACATGATATTCGTTTGAATAATGTAACTGTCGGGACTGTAACATTACTTAGGCCATCATCCTATGTCCACTCCGGGCTTACTTGAGGTACTTAAGATAGGAGAATTTATTAAGTTAATAGAAAAGGCGATGTGTTATGTTGCTTATTTGGGCCGATGTTATTCTGCACAGTGTTATGCAATAAGGGTAATACCGCGTAGTATGGTCCAAGCTATAATGCAACTTGATCATAAAAATACATCTAATGCCTCAAAAGCCTTTTATTATATTACAAACAAACAAACTTACAAATTTTACCTCTTTATAATATTAGTATAGATTATAATTATTAGCCTCGGGCGTCCCATTTTTGGCCAAAGGCTTTCCCATTCATGCCTATTTTAGTTATACGCAAAGGACCATAGATTCATTGGTATAATTGTAATGTTACAATACAATGAAATCATGTGTTATGTATGGGCTATTTAATACAGTTTTCATAGACTAAGCTCAAGTCTATGTTATCAATACATTTAATTACGTATTTGTATTATTATATGATGCAAACATATAACCTAAGCGCCCAGGCTGATAGTCAACAAGACACATGCCTTTCACAAAGGTCTATTTAAACCTCCGTTAATACAAACAAGCTTTATACCTCTCCCGAATATCGCCAGCTTTATTTGTTCCATATGGCTTTGGTCGAGATAAAGCTTAATTAAAAGGCAGCTAATTGCCATATTACTGGGTGCAACAAGGCATTTAATTTATATAAGTGAATCATAAGTATAATACGTTATTGGTCAAACAGCGAATACTTGTGTATAAAAATACCATTATATAAACTATATACAATAATAGAGTTATATTTCACTGTATCTTAAAGTATGTGAATATAATTCTTTGTTAAATTTGTTTTTGCAATATCCTCGAGGACTGTGCGTGAAGTATGGTTTGTTATTATCATTTTTTGAATTAAAAATGTAGCAATTGCTGTTAGTAAATGACTATTAAATATTTGTTAATTTTATTTATTTGTTTCTTTTACCCTTTCTTTTATTTGGTACATTTTGGCGAAATAATTGGACTAAAGGTCAATATGTACAATCAATATGTACAATAATACAGGCAATGCGAAAATTTGAATTATTCGAAAAATATATAAAAAAATATGTTGCAGAATCATTAACTAATATGCTGAGCGAATCTTATAAGTTTGAATTAATCTTTTACGTGACTTTAAAATTGAAATATTATAATGCGAAAGTATATGTACCGCCTCGGGAGTCTAGTGGTATGTGCACTCGCCTGCCAATACTGAGGTCCCAGGTTCAGGTCGAGCGAATACGTTGCCTACTTTCAAACATTTCAAACATATGTTGCCTACTTTTCAAACATGACTCGGTTTGAGATCACCAACCCGCATTAGGCAAGCGTGGTGATTACGCCTAATCTTCCTCACTGTACTGATATCTTCAGTGAGATGAGAGGCGTTTGCCCAGTAGTAGGACATTACAGGCTAATACTACTATGTGAACCAAAGCTCCAAATGATTTTTTATTAAAACTGCTAAACCCATTTTGATAAACAGACATCAGGAAGAACTGAAATACATGCAAAACAGTAAATTAACAATAACCTCCTGAATTTATCAGTTTGGAAATGCAAATAAAACTAACACATTCAAAGATAACATTAATATTTTAATAATAATTCAATATTTACATTAAAATACATAAAATGTAATAACTATTGACTTAAAAATAATGCAATTTATATATAAAGGCGAATATTTATTATAATAATCTTACATACATATCTAATAATCAGTTGAAAATGCATCTTATTATTCCAGTAAAAATTGCAGGGCTAGATTATTGGAATAAAGCGAAATGCAAATGCATCAACTTTAATTTGATTTAATACCTACTTAAATATGTTCAGAAAATAAAAAATCCTACTAATATTATAAATGCGAAAGTTTGTGAGGATGGATGTATGTATGGTATGGATGGTTGTTGCTCTTTCACGAAAAAACTACGGAACGGATCTGGATGAAACTTTACAGTAATATAGGTTATACATCAGAATAACACATAGAATACATTTTATACCGAAATTTCTGCGGGATCGGGTACAGCGCGGGTAACACCGCGGGGCGCAGCTAGTATTATATGATAAGCACAAGATGGAGATTATGTAGCAACTTGAATGCAGAATTATGACGAACTTTGTAGGCTGAAAATAGACAGAAACACGCAGTATACTGTACTTATTTCAACAGTACTTCTTATTGAGAAATTCCTACTTAAATTTATTCAACATAAGTGAAACAATGGGTGCTGCTAGTACAATATAGAATAGATAATAATGTGTATGAATATACCTATACGAGTATATACTACTAATATCACTGCATAGTATAAAACAAAGTCGCGTCTGTTTGTTTGTATGCTTAAATCTTTAAAATTACGCAACGGATTTTGATGCGGTTTTTTGTAATAGGTAGAGTGATTCAAGAGGAAGGTTTTTGTGTAAAAAAAATCCCGAAATTCCCACGGGAACGGGCACAACGCGGGTAAAACCGCGGGGCGCTGCTAGTAATATTATAAATGCGAAAGTTTGTGAGGATGGATGTATGTTTGTAACACTTTCACGCAAAAACTACTAAACGGATTTGGACGAAACTTTACAGTAATATAATAAGTTATATATCAGAATAACACATGGGATACATTTTATCCCGAAATCCCCACGCGGGTAACACCGCGGGGCACGGCTAGTATATAATAATAATGACGAACGATTCAAGATAAAAATATTTACACATTCAACACCCACTATCGCCGCCATTTTGTACATCATGATATGATGATGATACATAATGATACATCAATAAGCACCAATTATGTAAAATAATTATTTAAAAAAAATTAATTAACCTTAATTTATACCCTTTTTTGCCCAAAAGTGGATAACTACACATACAAAGATTTTGCCATTGATCACTCCGTTCCAACTAGCGTTAAAGTGGGCATTATGTAGTCAGTAGGGATCAATTCAGTGTAATGTCAGGGATGTTCGGGGTCAATCAACATTAGACAAAAATCGCTTATATGCCCGGAATCCTAACGCAGGTATAGTTGTTTTATTTCACGAGAGCCCCTGAGCCATACTTGAATCAGTAACAGTGAGAGCATTGTTGATATTCATTTGACATATCTTACTGCGAATAAACATCGGATGAGTGAATTTCCTCCGTTTACTCAAAGTTACCATGCAGACAATTTTAGTAGAATTTCAACGCGGAACGTGCACACTAAGTCAATGAGCATGTACCATGCATTACCTTTTTTTTTTCTCAAGTATGACTCGGGGGCGCTCGTGGGATAAAACACCTCTAGCAATTGTTTCATTACACTAAGCTAAGCGATTGTCATCATCACAAAGTTCCCTCACTGCACCAATGAACATGAGAATAATAATATAAATATAATATATACCATGAAGGAAAAATATTAAATTTTGCTCAGCCATTAACTTTCATCAAGAAAAATAACAAGAACGCAGGTGGAGGGAATAAGTCATTCACAGCAGAACAATGAGCATGAAATACAACTAATTCGTTATAATTTTAAATATGGTATTTCTACGAATTTGATCAACTTATATAACGATTTTTTGTTTAACAAACAAGAAATAATTACAGCCTGAGAACAAACATTGATTTGTACCTATTACATAGCCATGACATAAGTAGTACATTTATTTATCTTATTCATATACATACAGCATTGATCGAATATCTTTCAAGCTTATCTATACTAATATTATAAAGCTGCAGAGTTTGTTTGAACGCGCTAATCTACTAGTAACTACTAGTCCGATTTGAACAATTCTTTCAGTGTTGGATAGTCCACTTATCGAGGAAGGTTATAGGCTATTTTTCATCTCGAAACTCCTACGGGAACGGGCACAACGCGGGTAAAACCGCGGGGCGCTGCTATATAATCTATTAATTATCATTCACAATATTGTTTATACCATTTAATATGAAAACAACTTAGTAATATATCTATAAATAAATCTGGGGTTAAATAAATTAAAGTAACAACAAATAAACAATAAAAGTCGTAGTTCATTAGACCTCGGTTCGAGTGGTTAGTATTCTATAAAGTACTAAGGTATACGCTTACTACAGTCCATTAATTATTTTACTAAATGTGACTAAAACTACCTCACTCTCTGGTTGACTACCCGAGTGGACTACTCGGTAACCTTGCCCACACGTTGCCCATGCATACTGACTTGTCTTCTTTGACCTTAACAAAGCTGCATTCACCGATAGAATACTCTTACTGCTCTCACCCGAACGGACATAAGGCGACAAGACTTGGTATGGTTTTTCTTAAACTTGCGCGATTTGTACACATAGTAACATACTCACACGGGTTTTTTCGCGGTAGAAAGTTAATAAAGCAAGTAATTACTTATTTCTTTTTTCTCGACGTTTCGAGTGGATTAAGATAACCACGCCTCGGTGGTCTAGTAGTATGTGCACTCGCTTGCCGGGACTGAGGTCCCGGGTTCAGTTCCGGGGTCGTGCGAAAACATGTTTCCTATTTTTCAAACATGGCTCGGGTTTGCGATCACCAACCCGCATTAGGGGAGCGTGGTGATTACGCTTTATCCTCCTCACTGTACTGATATCTTCAGTGAGATGAGAGGCTTTTGCCCAACAGTGGGACTTTTAGTGGATTGCACCTCTCGTGGTCGCGGGTGCTTTATTAACTTTCTACGGCGAAAAAACCCGTGTGAGTACGTTGACTATGATTAGTGGCATATTTAAGATTTCAGTTGTTTACCACTATGTCGCCAATGAGGAGTTCCTCATTAGCGACATAGACAACAACATGGCATGACAATGATAAATACTGCAGTAAGTTTACTGCAGTATTTATCATTGTCATGCCATGTTGCCTTCTGTCACGTTATTTGTGCTAGACGGGCTGGTTCTAACATTTCGACAACGAGTGGACACCGAGCGTCGAGGCAGTGACGGTCATAGGAGGGTCTAATGAGCTCGCATATAGGGTACTTCGTTCACTAGGGATTCCAATTCCCAGCTTGTATTTAATCTCGGTATTTGCGGGACTAAGTTTGAGTGCGGCGAATAGTTTGATAGTATTGACCTCATTGCGGTCAATACTATCAAACTATCTGCCTGAAAATGTTTGAGAAGGTAAATAACATACCTGAAATGGCTTAACTATTGCGTATTGTAGAGATAACATCCAGTCCCACAAATCCCGCATCCGTAATCGTATTAGAAAATGTTGCGAGATCCCGCAATACCGACATCTCGGTATACTGAGATTGGAATCCTTACTGGTTGACAACAGAACCATTGGTTTCTTTCCTTCAAAAGAATATTCAACACCTTTAAGTCGTTTGCTTGTTATCTTCTAAACTTAACTGTCTCGGATGTTGTACTAATCGTTGTTATTATATGACCTGCAGGCTTTTGTCTCTTTTCTTCCTAAATAAATAGAGCGAGACGATGTCTTTCGAGAAGAGAAACGAAGACGAAAACTTTTGTCTTGGTTTGTATCTTAGCCCTGCTGGTTTAGTTAGTGGATATAAAATACTAGTAAACACACAAACAAGCAGATACTAAAGTCGGTACTTTCGGGATGGTAGGCTAGTCTATACAACTGCAACACAACTGGTGCACTTTTGTTTGTTTGAACGCACTAATTTTTGAAAATACCAGCCGGAAACCTGAATCAATCTTATTGTATATGATAATCACATTCGGGAGGAAGGTTAAAGTTACTTTGTATCCCGAGGAACGCGAGCCATTACTATTTATTTAATAGTCACCAGTCACCTCACCAGTCTTCAAATGGTTAATTACTAATGCATAAGATCAGTCAATGAACCATGTTCGATTCTCAGGTTTTAGCTGCCAAGCTAACATTTGCATAAGGTATTAAAGTCAGTCATTCAATCAGATAAATTCAGTTGCTGAGGTTTGAGGTAAACTTGTGCAGGTATTTTTGACTGTATTTTTTATTTACCCTGTTAAAGTATTCATTTTTCAATTATTTATGTCAATTGGTTAGTTAATCTAGTGTTTTTATTATGTTATTTTGTTCAAGTCGTTTTATAGCTATTCCTGCCACCTGACAACGAAACTGACAGAAGGAAACATGAGATAATTACTGTGTTGGTGACACATTGACAGAAAACTCGAATTTCAAATATTCCACCAATCAAATCGCAGTAATTATGTCACGTCGCCTTCTGCGCCGTACGTTGCGAAAGAATGGCTACTACTGGTTAACTAATCCTATATATTTTCAGTTATTTATGACACTTAGTTATTGTTATGATGTTTCAATTATTTCTGGTACTTGGTAAATTATATCTATCAGCTATACCTGTCCTTTGAGTTGGTTACTTATACATTGTGTATCGGTTATTTATTCCTGTTTCAGTTATTCCGCTAGTTAATTGTCTCAGTAGTATAAAAACACGCTAATGCAAACATAATGATGTATCTGAAATTAGCTGCCAGTACATTCAGTCACATCGATAAATTGGTATCAGGTAACAATCAGTTAATACCCACACGTCGCTCAAATAAGGCGGTCCTTAAATTCATACATTTTTACCAACTATTTGTATAAAAAAATCCTTTAATGCCCCACAGCTGGACAAAGGCCTCTCAACTCACCAAAGATTACCATGTTTACCTAATATGGGTTGGTGATCAAAACACGCCAAAAAGAATTGCTTGAAAACACAAAGGCATGTTTGAAAAGTAGGAAACATGTTTTCGCTCGACTCGGAATTGAATCCGAGACCTCAATCTTGGCAGTCGACATAATTCCATCGAGATGTCAAAAAAATAAAACATAATATAAAGAAAAATATTGTATAGCTGCCTATTTTGAGTTACGGTTGAGGGTGCGGGCGTCTGAGTTACAACTGTGCGATATCCAGAGGCACCATTAAGTTTGCATCAGTCTATTTATTCTAGTGTCATTAATCTAGTTGTTCCTGTTGCCAAAGCAGCACGAAGACTGGACGGGGGCCTCGTCATCCACCACGAGCACCTGGGACGTTCTGTTCACGGTGGTCTGTGAAGTCTTGTCGAACCTGTGATAAAATTAAAATATCTTTACTAATATTATAAGTTTGTAAGTATACGCCTGTAATGTCAAAATGCTGGGCAAAGGCCTCTCATCTCACTGAAGATATCAGTAATCAGTAATCTCTACGCTCGCCTAATGCGGGTTGGTGATCTCAAACTCGAGCCATGTTTGAAGTTTTCGCTCGACCCGGGAATTGAACCCGAGACCTCAATCTTGGCAGGCGAGTGTACCACAGTACCACTAGACTTGCGAAGCGTTACTAAAATTATAGAGAGGTGAAATTTGTAAGTTTGTTTGTTCGAGCTAATCATGGGAATTACGAGCCCGTTTCGATAAATTATTTACGCAATGAATAGTCACATTCAACGGGAAGGTTTTAGGCTATTTCATCCCGAAATTCCCATGGGAACGGACACAACGCGGGTAAAACCGTCGGGTGCTGCTAGTCTTCAATTTACAAAAAATACACTATTTAAACTCTCACGTTATGAACACGTTGTAGACAGTAGTTTAGACTAGTCTACCCTCTGAACCCGGCCGTCTAGATTTGTATTACAATACAAAAATAGTTTATGAAATCTCTTATCTCGTTATGTTACATTCTTTGCATAGTATAAAAGCCCCTCGCCTCGTCTGTCTGTACGAACTTAGGTGGCTGCGGTGTGTAAATTAATTTATTGCGAAAAAAAGCAAAATATAACAACAGTCCCACATTATATCGTTGCCTTAGGAGTAAAGTTCTACAATCCGACTAGTAACGCCTCGCGGTTTTACTCGCGTGTCGCCCATTTTCGTGGGAACTTCGAAATAAAAAAATATCTCATACAACCTTCTTCTTGAATGTGGCTATCCAATACAAAAGAATTATACAGATCGAACTGGTAGTTCTTGAGTTCTCTCTTAGCGCGTTCAAACAAACAGAAAACCAAAGTCTTCAGCTTTATTATATTAGTAAGTTATAGAATAGACTATAGTATAGATTTTACCTCTCCGTCATCTCGCGAGTCAGCTCCAAGAACAGATCCTCAACGCCCTGGTTCAACTTGGCAGATGTGTAAATGTGTTTCGCTCCTACCATGTTTGCATAGCTGGAAATATTACAGAAAATACGTATTTAACACCTATATTGAGGCAAAGTATTATTTTCATGTCATTCGTAAAATATTTTTTGCTATATTTATTTTTATGTTTGATCGTGGAAGAGTTTACTTAAGATGTTTATTCTGAACAAAATTAAGGATTGCTAAGCATTTCTGATTCGCCTTATTTATTATGATATAAATAACATAACTACATTCTCTTTCAAACAATAAAGAATTCGCATATGCATACTCGTAATACAGACAGACTACTGTTTGTTTCCCAACAAGATTACAAGAGAGATAAGATAAAACATGTACATATTTAAATTTAAACATTCATTTTTGTAAGTCGACTTCATATACCAGGAGATTCTCAATAATATGTGGATGTTTTTGTTACCTTAATTCGAAAATTCCTTCGGCATATGAAAGACAAAAGGTTCCCACCTATTGGATTTGATTTTACGCTTATTAGCAGCGCCCCGCGGGTTCACCCGCGTTGTACCCGTTTGAATTTCGCAGGAATTTCGCGATAACAAGTAGCCTATGTCCTTTCTCAGGCTCTGGACTAACTGTGTACCAAATTTCATTCAAATCGGTTCAGTAGTTTTGGCGTGAAAGCGTAACAGACAGACAGAGTTACCTTCGCATTTATAATATTAGTTAGGATTTTACGCTTATATTATCGTATTATTAAGTTTAAAGTATTCGCATAATCATTATTTGGCCTTTAAATCGTCGCCAACAACTATGTATGCGCATATTGTTGAATCCAGGCGGGAATCGAACCCACGAATAATTCAAGACACAATTGAGCAGTCGCAAGACAAATATGTAATGCATAAACAATGTTGCCAAGCAATCGACTGAAAACAGACGCAGTTTGATTGTATACACACCAACGTCAGTTAAATATGTAAAACGGTATGTTTTACTTTATTGTTGTTCAAATATGAATAACAACAATTAATAAGTCTAAAATTGTAACTCAAGGTTCCAAATATGTATGTAGCTTATGTTAGTATGTGCTTGTGGAGTTTGATTTAGAGGTGTTAGTTAGCTTTTGGTGACAGTTGAGCATCATAACTTGGTACCACAGGAAAGAGCAGCTGGTGCATTACTTCTCTTGTTAGGCCAGGGGGAAGAGGCAGTCTAAAACTGTAACACCAGGGTCGGCTACTAACTTTCTCCAATTTTCTTTACTAATAAATAAATTGCAGAGAAAGTGTTTTTTAGGATAGTCACACAATTAACAAAACTCACATTTTTTGTATTTCAACAATAAGTATTCGCTTTATGAGCTATAGTAAAACAGATATAAAGTAACCAAAGATTGTACAATTGTTCATAAGTTACAAAACCTATAGTTATACAATTAACAATAATTGTTACAAAAATATATAAAATATAATAATATTCTCATTGCTCTTACATATTTTATATTTTTTCACTCAATTTTTACTAGAACACAGGTTTCCACAGCAGGACAAGGCACTCACAAAATCAGATGGAACATAATTGAGCTTACTTTTATAACTCAAATCAAAGTCTGGAAATCCTTGCATCCTGGATTAGCGCCTGGATTGGCCAGCATATTCATATGCCACAACAGCTACACTTAAGGTTCAAATACTGGCTCAATTTTTAGAATAAATCATAAATAGGTATGGAGAAAAGAGAAAGAACTTTGGCCACAAGTGGGAGAGTTTACATAAACCTAAAAGTAACAGTAATAAAGGTAAAACTGACCTCTCCGCTTCCTCCAGTGGCACCGTCCGCTCATGTTCCAAATCAATCTTATTCCCAGCTATTATCAAAACAATATCAGATCCAAGCATTTTCTTTAATTCTTTCACCCAGTTTTTAACCTGAAAATAAATAACTGCATTAGTTCTATGTAATAAGTAAGCAGACAGGTTCATATACAAAGTATGTATTAATGATGTAATATACCAAGTTAAATCATAATTATGCTAATGATTTATAGTTCTTTGTTCAACTTGGTGTAAGTGAAAGTTTAATTACCTTAGTAAACGAGTCCTCATCGGTGATATCATACACCAGGATAGCTCCGTTCGAGTTCCTATAGTAGATGGGGCCCAAGGCATGGAACTTTTCTTGTCCAGCAGTATCCCAAATGGCAAGGTTGATTCTCTTGCCGTTTATATTCAATCTTTTATTCAAAAAGGTGGCCTGCAAATTGGCAAACATTGTTATTGATCTTTTTATATGCAGGATGTTGTAGTTTAGCGGCTATAAATAACCTATTTATTTAAAATAAGTCGCAGTAGTCGACGTTACCTGGAGGGTGGTGAGGTGTTTGTCATTGAACTTGTCCTCGATGTAGCGCAGAAGCAGCGAGGTCTTGCCCACGCATCCTTCCCCCAGCAGCACGACCTTGAAGTTGTGAGATCCACCCGCAGACGTCGTCATTGTGCAATTTATACTCACAAAGCCTTGATTAGATTACCGCAATAACCCCAACTTCAATAACAATGTTAAGGCTTTGCCAAGAATAATTAGTTACCACAGTTTTACACAGTACCTACACCAAGCACCGGTTTCACATAACGATGAAACGGAATCAAATTACAATTTTATGTAAATCCTTCACACTAGTTTCACAAATAAAGTTGTAAATGACGAATTTGTTGATAAATTCTTTCCGTCCGAGTCTGACTGCTTTTGTCTGTCCGTTCTTTCAAGTTTCAATTTACTTACTTGACATAAGCTGACATAAGACATATGATGGCTATGACAGTAACTTTGACGATTCAGTGACAATTATGGAATATAAGATATGTTGACAGTTTTGTGTAGCCAGCATAATTTTTATCATTATCTTCAGCGTCAAATTAGCCATAAACGAGAGTGCGTTTCCGCACGATGACTTTCCCAAATAACACCAAAAATTTTCCAAATATTGTAAATCTATATTATATATTATATAAAAATGAAACCCGTTTTCATTGGTCAAGGCATCACGCGTGGATGGCTGGACCGATTTCCACGGTTTTGCATTCGTTGGAAAGGTCTCGGGCTCCGTGAGGTTTATAGGGAATAAAAATCTCAAAATTCCCACGGGAACGGGGGGCTGCGGGTGAAACCGCGGGGCACAGCTAGTCAATAATAAAATTGTAAATGGTCGGTGTCTGTACATAGAAGATATTTATGGAAAAATATATAAGAGGGGCTTTATGAACGCAATAGAACCCAAAACAATGATTTTTAGATTTTTAGTCTGTTTGTATGTTTGTCTGTACGTTTGTGCGCGCTAATCTCAGAAACGGCTTAACCGAATTGAATGCAGATTTCACCAATGCGTTGTGATTTGCTGGGATTAACATTCAGTCTTTGTTTCGTTTTAATCGGTTCATAAATAAAAAAGTTATATCAATCTAAAGAATCGCATCATTACATCACATCACATCGTAAATGTTTTTACTCTTTTGCGCAAAAACTACTGAACGGATTTAGATGAAACTGAAAAGAATAAAAAGTTAGGTATCTCGTACCAATTTCGTATACAACACAATACAATACTTAGTTTTAATTTAAGTATGTACAAAGTTTGCACGAGAATTTCACACAAAAAAAAACTGAATGCCAGATATTCGAAATTCTCGTGAATCTCAACCGAATGTAAAGGGCGATATCTCACGGACGAAAGGGGAAACTGGGGAGTGGAGAGGAGTTATACTGATCTGATACGTGCAGTAGAGGTAAGTCCTAAGGATCTCTGGAAGCTAGAAATCGTATCGTGGTTAGTCTAACAAATGACAATGTATCCTGACAACAGCTGTGATGTGAGTAAAGATAATTAGATATTAAGCTCCACTTATTATAATTTGAAATAATATTAATAGGTAGCTACTTAGTTTTACGTGGCCCCCATGTAATAAATGTTTTTTTATTTCTTTATTTATTATACAGTAGGCTCAGGCTAACTGGTTATTACATAAAGACACTTCGGTTTGAAATACGGTGCTTAGTTTTGGCCTGTTATAATTTTAACTCACCTATTGTAAATCCAGTTTCATTTACTTTGATAATATAACTTAATCTTGCTAGTTTTATAACTATCTAGGTAAAAAGCTTCGCAATGTCGTCTCTGTCATCTGTGAGGTACCCGAAGATGTAATTCTAGCATTTGTAAATGCATGATTTACATCTTCTGGTATCTCCAATTAAAAAAACAAAATTTAAAAAGTAACACAGAGATAAGTATAACACAGGCGCCGGGTTTCGATCCCGGGACTTCTCGCATGTAAGACGAGCGCCCTTCCACTGGGCCACGCCTGTGATACAGAGAGGGCTGAATTTAAGCATCGCAAGGAACCTTCATGAATATAAACGTAGCCTCAAAATTTAACACAATAGGGTTCATTTTCGTTCGTGTATAAGAACGCAGCCCCATTAGTTCCTAAAGTTGCCGCATGGCGCTAGTCACTATGTAAAGCTGACCGTGTTTCAGATGTTTTATTAGAAGAAATGGGTTATTAAGTTTTACGTTACCTATATATCTGATTGTAAAAACTAATAAACCAATATTTGTATTAAATCTATGTTGTTTTATATGAAACCAACAATTATCCATAATTACAATTAGAAAATAAGTAGCTCGTAATTGTCCCTATCGAATAGTAGGCAACAGAAAGAAAGGAATCAATGGTTGATATTTATGATGTTATGTTTATTGATTGTAGATTGCTGCCATTGTTCTGTGTACGTAGCTATTAATTGCTGATATCTCGAAGATGAAGAGATGTGGTGTAGGACTTTGTTTTGTAAGTAATATGTACGTAGACATGGACGGTGAGGCAGATTAAATTTATGATATTTGGAAGGTGTTGAGGAATTTCGGACATGTTTTTGACGCGTTATCTATGCCCGTATCGAACAGTCAAAAATTGAACGATCAAAATATCGATTGGTTAAAATATCGAACACTTAATATAATATTAAAGATTAATTTATCGAAATACAATATTTTGTCTGTCTGTTCTATCAAAAATAAATAATTTCTGGCGCTTCGCCGGCCGCTGCTGCGGCTAGATTAATGGAAAAGTGTAGAGAGCGCAATCTCGTGAGGCGAAGAGACAACTGGAAGAGTTTTAATACGAAATCTGACATTTGTATCAGCAATTAAACCATCTCGAATTGATAGCCCGCTACATGGCGACTGATTAAATGCAAAAATTAACCCCACATCAATTACCCCCTTACATTATGTTTTAAAAAATTCAGTATAGGTATATAGTGTATATACAGGGTGAGCAATCCAAATGGGTCAGTATGGAGGTTTTGGAAACCATAACAGATAGCGAAATCTTGGCTTAGGAACCATGACGTTGATTTTAGTAAAAAGAAAAACTGCATTCATATACTTACAAAAATACGTGTACTCGGCCCAGGAATCGAACCTGGACTTTTTGAAAAAATAATTTTCGTTATTTTCCTTTGAATATCGGTTATGTAGCTCTTAAATAGTAAATTTTACTAAGAAACATGATATCTAAAACTAATAAAATGCATTGTTTTTAAACAACGAAGTTTTATTTTTCAATACTTCAGTGCCGCCGCTGGCCCTTTGACTTTGTATGGGGAAGTTTTAATATTGTTTAAGTAATTGCACAAAAACACAACAAAAAGATAATTATTTTATTTCAGTAAATGTTCAAAATGGTAACCATTTTCCTGGATGCAAAGATTAATTCTATTGTTGTGTTTTTGTTCAATTACTTAAACAATATTAAAACTTCCCCAAACAAAGTCAAAGGGCCGGCGGGCACTGAAGTATTGAAAAATAAAACTCGTTGTTTAAAAACAATGCATTTTATTAGTTTTAGATATCATGTTTCTTAGTAAAATTTACTATTTAAGAGCTACATAACCGATATTCAAAGGAAAATAACGAAAATTATTTTTTCAAAAAGTCCAGGTTCGATTCCTGGGCCGAGTACACGTATTTTTGTAAGTATATGAATGCAGTTTTTCTTTTTACTAAAATCAACGTCATGGTTCATAAGCCAAGATTTCGCTATCTGTTATGGTTTCCAAAACCTCCATACTGACCCATTTGGATTGCTCACCCTGTATAGTGATCATTTTGGCGTTGTGAAATAGAAACCGCTGCAATTCACGCGGACGAAGTCGCGGGCACAGCTAGTTGTAAAAAACTTAGAAAATGCTATAAAATATATTATGCTTAATCAATTACCAAAGCATCGCAGTTTATTCCCGAATAATGGAACTTTTTGTTGGTCATAATAATATTTTTCTAATTTAAATAGTACTTGGGCTATTAGATGAAAGATTTAGACCATACAAAATGAACAAAAAACATAAGTTATTGTACTTATAACGTTTTTTGTACATTACGGATGGCAATATCAATTCAAATGTGAAATTGTCGTAAACGTCGATAAATATACATTTCATTTTCCTACTATTAGAAGAATAGAAAATATTACCAAATGAAGATAAACATTAACAGTGTCCCGAATAACACCCGGAGTCCGAAATAACCGGATAACGGTACTATTTTGTAGAGGATATAAAAGTATTTAGCCTGTAAAGTCCTACAGCTGTGTATAAGAATCTTATTACCTATATTAAAACTACTTGAGCCATGTCAGAGGCCTTTGGCGGCTCAATAACTCTGACACCAGGATTGGTCAGGTTGACCATCCACTCGATAAGAAGAAGAAGACCCGGCAAAGGTTGTTTTGCCATAATATAAAAAGTAAGGGTCGACCAACCTTAACATTTAGGGGAAGAAAAGAAGATGTTGTCCGATTCTCAGACCTACCCGACCTATATGAGAATCGGTCGAGCCTTTTCGGAGGAGTTTAGCAACAAACGCCGCGAGAATTTTATACTTATCTATACTAACTAAAATTATAAAGCTGCATATTTTTTGGAACGAAGTTCTTTATCGCGCGTTGCGTATGGGGCTAGACGGAAAAAATTAAGACGAAAAGTTGCAACGGCACTTTGTGCCGCACGGCTTGCGCATGTTTCTCTGTCTGTCTCTCTCTCTCTCTCTCTCTTATAGAAAGCAAGCCAGATATTTTCGTTTCGTCTTTCTATTTCGAATATTATTGAACTTCGTTCCATCCGGGTGTCCTTTGACACCTGTCAAATTTTTTATTTGTTTGTTTGAACGCGCTAATCTCAGGAACTACTGGTCTGATTTGAATAAATCTTTTTGTACTGGATAGCCACATTCAACGGGAAGGTTATAGGCTATTTTCATCTTGAAATTCCCACGGGAACGAGTACAACGTGGGTAAAACCGCAGGGCGCTGCTAGTATTAGATATTGGGTTTACCTATTGTCAATTAATAATTTATTTATTTAATAATAATAATTTATTTATTTTATTACGTAAGATCCACGAAATATTGTTCCCCATTATCATAATGCCGTTGCGTAGTTAACACTAAAATTGAAAGAGTTTGATTCGTCTTATTGAAAGAGCCAGAAAACCATTTCATTGCGGCTGCCAATTTATCGGTCTCATCAGGAGAATCCTTCACTTCTGCATCCGATATTAGTTCTTCCGACTTGAAATACATGTTTGTAGTAGATATTGTAGGTATTGCTTGAAGAGGTGAGTAATAACGAACTGTTTCGGTTTTGTCATCATAGTTTGCTATGGTTTCACTCCAAAACTCATACTGTGGTTCAATGGGTGGTTTAGTCGACCGCAGGTTCTTTTGAACTTTAGGTCTCATCGTTCGCTTCTTTGCCTTGGTGGAGAGTCTTCTGCTCGAGATGGCGTCTTCTCTCCTTGTGTTGGAGGGTTGCTTTATTGAGCCTATTCTCACAGGTTCAGCAATAAACGTTGAAGGATCAGTCAAGGTATCAGGTATATCAGGTGGGAAATCAACCGGGGGATCATGTATAGGATCAGTGAATACATAATCGACGTAATCAAGGGTCGTATCACTGATTAAATCTGTGATGGGATATGTAGGATTAGTTGAAGGATCAGCTGTAGGGTCAGTTATGAAAGTAGGCGTAGAATCCGGCGTAGTATCAGTTATGAAACTGGGTGTAGAATCCTGCGTAGGATCAGTTAAAGGATCCGGCGGAACAATAGTCACAGGAGTTGTAATAGGTTCCATATTGGGAGCTGGTGTGACATTAGTTTCATAAGTTGAAGCATTAATAACGCCATTCATTTTTATAGCAGGTGTTCGATATTTTGAAGTTTTGATCGTAGATATGTGGTAAAACTTTTTAATATTATTCATCACTATTGTTACCCAACTACAATAGAACCTTAGTGATATGAATATGTGTTGACTTTTTAGGCAGTCACTACTTCCAAAAACTCCGATTACTTCGTTGTTTAATATGAGAGGTAGCCCCTGATGCTGATCACAGAGGTTCGTGTCATTTGTCAGTTTTCTTGTGCACACGTAATGGTTGTTTGGCAGTCTGTTATTGTCCAAACAGTTTTCTATAACCATTGTTTTTATTTCAGGAATCATATTCGTTTTTAATAATGGAACAAAAGCTGTTTGATTGCGATAACTTTTGTCATTTAAGTTGATGCTGGCCGTTTTCTTATTGATATTGTTACTGAAGAGAATTACAGCTATCTGTGATTTGGGATTGATGTCGGAGTTCGACTCGTTAGGATGGAAATGTTTTATTATTTTATATGTTTTTCCAAATCTACTTGTGTACTGGCACGATTCGGCGCAGGACAATGTGGTGATCGCCAAATTTGGTAGGACGAGCGTTCCAGAGCAGCATCCTATACCGTCGGGTGTGCAAAATTTACAATATAAAAGCACAATACTGTTTAGTGAAACGCTATTTACACTCAGAAAATATAAATGTAACACACTATACAATAAAAATATTTTAAAAATCACATTTCCCCCCGTCATTTCCAAGTATGTATAACTATAAAGATTGGTCTAGCGTCACAGCGATAAACTGTGTAAATCTGTGTAGGTGGGTGTTTACTTTTTGTTTTCATACTAGCCGTCCCACTGTTGGGCAGAGATCTCAGGAAACGCTTGCAACCTCCCCTGCCTTTCACATGGTGTTTAGGTTCCTACTTATAACAGAAAAGTCTGTTTTCTACATTATCGTATTTAATTGTCACCCTCAAACAGCTATCCAGAACTGTGTTAGGTTTGTTAGCAGTTTCATCAAATCATTTTATAAGGATATAACAGAAATTATTTTATCAACCTAATGGTGATACCGAGGATCTGATCAATGTAAATTTAACATATTGTTATGTCATGATGATACTCTAATAAGGAAAAATATAGGAGCTGTAGAACTTCTGTAACCTGTTACCTATACTATGAATATTATACCAATAAAAGGCATAATTCAACCATAAGTTACCTACGCACCTATTCGACTTTTTATGAACTACCGCAATAAACTGTAGCTTATATAAATAAAAAATGTTTTATTTTCAACTCGATAACATTTGGTATTTCTTATTTTCAAGTCAATTTTAAAACGTAGGAAGTTCAGTCACTCTATTTTATAATCCTGTTACATAATTCATGACATATCTAATTCAATATATTTGTAATAGTAGCGCCCCGCGATTTTACCCGTGTTGTACCCGTTCCCGTGGGAATTTCGGGATGAAAAATAGCCTGTAACCTTTCCGTTGAATGTGGCCATTTATTACAAAAAGAATTATTCAAATCGAACTGATAATTCCTGAGATTACCTCGAACATACAAACAAACAAACTTACAAATTTAACTCTTTATAATATTAGTATAGATTTGCAAATTTAAATCTATGCTAAAGGACATATTATTAAAGATGAGCGTTAACTTTTACCTACCTTTGTTTCCCATTGATTGCATAAATACTCTGCCACCTTGGTATCAAGTTTAAACAAAAAATTCCCCTCTACAGATCTGAAATACACTAGACGTTATGCCCATCGCGAGAGCTCCTTGCGGATACATTATATTGTTCTGATGACGTTTTATGTGAAGTGGGTGCGTCAACGGACGCCCGGCGCCTCGGGAGCGGCATTCCGCGCGGGCCTGGCTAAAGTGCATCCGCGAATACATCGATGGATGAACGGAGTTTTGCCACGGGCGATAACTCCATCACGCGCCACTACCCCGAAATAGAGCTATTCCATTCATAAACAATGCACATCGTGAATTAAATACTATCAGACAAGAATTTGATTAATTTAATGCTGTTACTGTTACGTATTTAGAAACTGTAATGTGTTTTAGAGATTGAATGGTTCCATTCAAGTAGGAGTTATTTTCAACGAATAAAACGACGTAGTAATATACCTATCTAGGCATTTGTTAAATCTGTCTGTGTGTTACGAGTATTAATTGACTTTTTTATAAATGGAGCACCATGGCTGCTGTCGCAATTGGTTTATTTTTATTTATTTAATCAATGAGGATACCGAAGGCACGAATAATTTGATTGTCCTGGTAATAATTATTCAAATGTAACCTCAAGGTAACCAACGTGTAAAATATCGTTAATAAGTTAAAAGAAGGAGGTTCTATTTTTTATTGTTAAGACTGTTATTATATACCAATGTACTTAGGTATTTTTTTGTAATGTATTTATCTACGACTGATCATGAGTTCCTTTGTATTGTCCTATTTTGTTTGGTCGTATGGGTCCAACCAAAGTGTCGTTTACATCTTGTCGTCATACTCATGTTTCACACTTCTCAAATATTAAATTCGGAATAAAGGGCCAGAGTTTGAAAAGTGTTTTCTCAGAATATAGAACTACTAGTTGCGCCCCGCGGTTTCACTCGAGTTGTACCCGTTCCCACAGAATTTCGGAATAAAATGTATCCCATATGTTATTCTGATGTATAACTATATAACTGTAAAGTTTCATCCTAATCCGTTCAGTAGTTTTTGTGTGAAAGAGCAACAAACATACATCCATACATACATCCGTCCTCACAAACTTTCGCATTTATAATATTAGTAGGATAAGACAGATAGCTATTAATAAAATTTTAATCTACTATTACACCTTTTACCTAAGGGATATCTACGAAGTAGATTTAATAACTCGAACAACGCTAGCTGAGCCCTCCTTAATGTTGAGGTATGTAGGTAGGTAATCAATTTCTATACTATTACTAGCTGCGCCCCGCGGTTTCACCCGCGTTGTACCCGTTCCCGCGGGAATTTCGGGATGAAAAATAGATGTTGGCCGATTCTCAGACCTACTCAATATGCTCACAAAATTTCATCAAAATCGGTCAAGCCGTTTCGGAGGAGTATGGCAACGAAAACTGTGACACGAGAATTTTATATATTAGATAAAGAGGTAAAATTTGTAAGTTTGTTTGTTTGTTTGTATGTATGTTCGAGCTAATATTGAGAATTACTAGTCCGATTTGAATAATTCTTTTTGTAATAGATAGCCACATTCAACGGGAAGGTTATAGGCTATTTTTCATCCCGAAATTCTTACGGGTACGGGCATTACGCGGGTAAAACCGCGTGGCGCTGTTAATACAAAATAAAGGTATGTACCTATTCATAGTAGGTATGTACCTACTTGAGCGAAACTTATGGGTTTCACCCAGAACTCTGTTTTTGAATGAGTGCTGAACCCTGGACTCTGAAACACATTTGATTTTACTGCACATTATTTCGGCGCGAACCTGATAAATCAAGATAACGTCAATGAAGCTATCTCGATAGATGGTGTTATTAAAATGCCAGTGAAATTCCAACTCGGATTGCAGTAGGATAGTTCCGATCATTATTATCGTACTGCGTAAACAGTATTTACCGCGATGAGATTGAAGTATTTACGTTTATGGAGTAATGAAGTTTTACACTTGAAATAATGTACTATATTCAGCATTTAATCGATATGCATTTGAATTCTTGACAGTGATGTATAGTATGATTGTGTTGTTTGGCTAACTCTGGCTTTCCTATATCTATCTAGGTAGAAATTAAAACAAATATATTTGATTAATATGGTAAAGGTATTTTTATTTATTCACAGATTCAGTTGTACACATGTTTTAAACTTAGATATAAAGGTAATTACTATTAAACAATTTATTTTTGAACCCTGAACTTGGGGGGTCCGTAGGTTTCGTGGGGGATACCTTGACTAGTGGAGATGGTGTTGAAGTCGTCGTTGATGAGGCTGGGGGTGGTGCTCACGATCACGGGAGTGGAGGTGACTCCGCTCACGTAGGTGTTGGAGTCGGGCACGCTGGCGGACACGCCGGAGTCGACGGGGGACACCGACACGCTGTTACCGAACGACTGCGAGCCGAAGTTGGGGACCGATACGCTCACGGGCTCGTTCTGCGCGCCGGATGAGAAGGTGTAGCTCGGGCCGGACACGCCGGAGAAGGTGGTGCTTGGCACAGAGGAGAAGCCAGAGCTGCTGGGCACGGACGCGTAGCTTGAACCACCCTGGACGGTGGAGAAAGTGTTGCCGTTGGGTACGGTGGTATAAGAGACGCTGGGCACGGAGGAGAATGAGGAGCTCGGGACGGAGGAGAAAGAGGAGCTCGGGACGGAGGAGAAAGAGGAGCTCGGGATGGAGGAGAAAGAAGAGCTCGGGACGGAGGAGAAAGAGGAGCTTGGGACGGAGGAGAAAGACGAGCTAGGAATAGTCGAGAATGAGGAGCTGGGCACGGAAGAGAAAGAAGTGCTTGGGCCAGTGGAGACGGAGCTGCTGGGAGCGTCGGAGTAGGTGGTCGTGGGGAAGTTAGAGAAGCTGGTGACGGAGGGGAGGCCGGAGTAGGAGCCCGAAGAGGAGCTGGCGGGAACGTCCACGGTCTCGCCGCCGGCGGTGAACGACACAGACTGGCCGTCCTTGTTGTAGTCGTTCACGATGTTGTTGATCACGGCCTGGTCGTCCTTGTTGTTGTACTTAATGAAGAACACCTCGGGCTTGGATGGGGGCTTCTGTTCAACCTTGGGGACGATGACTTCCTGTTGCTCCTCGGGCTTTTTGGAGAGCACGTACACGATGGTCTTCTCCTCATTCTGGGGCTGGACGGGCACGATCTGGGAGGTGCGCGACGATACGTTGGGGGTCTTGACGAAGATGATCTTGTAGTGCTTCTGGGGAGGGGGCAGCACGATGGGGGTGCGGGGCTTGGGGACCTCGGGCTCTTCGGGGGCGGCATGGACGTAGAAGTGCTTGTACACCTGGGCGGGTTGCTGTTGCACCTGCACGTATTGTTGGTACTTCTCAGCGGAGGCGTATTGGACCTGGCTGGGGCCACCGATGTAGATAGGTTGAGCCTGGCTCTGTCCAACTGTGTAGTATTGGCCGTTGTTGACGCCACTCCTGTATCCGTTGACGAGACCGCTGCTCAGGCCGCTGCTCAGGCCGCTGTTGACTCCGCTGCTGCTGTATCCGCTGCTGAGACCACCGCTGGTGAAACCGTTGCGAACGCCAGATCCGAAGATGGGCACGAAGTTGTTGACACCAGAGTTGACGTTGCTGGACGAAGACACGACGTCACCGATGTTCTTGACGACGGTGTGGGTGGGGACGGCGGACGCTTGGTTTCCGCGGCTGTAAGTTGAGCCCAAGTACTGTCCCTGGGAGCCCTTAAGGTTGTATCCAGTGGTGTAGCTCGGGCTGTACTGCGAGCCAGAGTTAATTTGGTATGAGGGGATGCCGTAGGATGTCTGGGGCACCTTGTAGTTGTAACCAAGATGGCTGACATCGGCAGATGCCACTGCTAACGCAGTTGCTACGATCTGTAAAGATTGAAAGATTCAATTAGTTAAGTTTGGACAACAATTACGTTGAAATCGTTGAAAGGTGTCTATTAATTTAATGATGAAGATGGTGTGTGTTTCGTAAGCAGGAAACAGTGATGGGACGGCCGCGGGCAGGTGGGCATGTCGCGAGTTCCCGGAGTCGCGGCGGACCGGTCCCGCTGTGTTGCAACCAAGTGCGTTCCATACAAATTAGATCCAGTTATTTTATTTACTACGCATGATGTAATGCGCTGGGAGTAATATTAAAATCTCGAATACTTTAAGTGGTCCGTCGTTTTATCCGTACCATCGGTCAAACCATTCGCCTGCAACGTTCGGCTTTGTTAATATTGTGCAATAACATTGTACCGTGTTTTATTAATAAAACTACTTATTGTCAATTAGTGAATCATTCGAGTTGACATTAGATGTAAAAGTAAAATAAACAGAAACACTTAATTAGAGATCTACTTAATACATACATTTATTTCTTAATTTAGGTCAAAAGTTAAGCAACTTATCATTAGCTTAATAACTCTGACACCAGGATTGGTCAGGTTGGCCATCCACTCGATGAAGAAGAAGAAGAGGAAGATAAGCTTAATAATGTTATGAAAATATTAATAAAGATAAATTTTTCGGTTCAATGAAACAATAAGCCACAATTTGTCGCCATTGCAGCTTAAAGCTCACATCATTAAAAAAGTTAAAGCACAGATGAGATAACAGTTACTAGAGCTTAACCGCAAATACGAGCTTTCAAAGTCAAGGTTTTAAAGTTCAAGTTGAAGTAAAGAAAAGAAAGTAAATAGTAGACAAGGTCGCGAGGTGTGTGAACAATTTGTCTATATAAATAACATGGTCTGTTGGCTGTCCGTAGGGCATGTTATTACGCAACCTACGACCACTTTAGGTGGTCGGGGTACAATGAACTTGGACTTGCTAACGTTTCCGGATTTCATATGTTTCTTTTACATCGTTTTATACTTACTAAAAATATTTAATTCTTGGTATCGTTAATTCAGATTAACTGACAAAGAAAATTCCTTGTGATAATTATAGACAAAAGCTTGCTAGACGGGTAATTAGTTATTAATAAGTCGAAGATTATTTTAATCTCAATAATAATACGTAAACAGTAAACAAATAAATCAAAAATAACAAACAATTAAGGAGATTAATTTCTACTAATTGGGTATCTTAACGTCGAATAATTATTATGTAGGTAGTCATTAATTTGTTAAAACCTTTTTAAATATTTATTTTTATCTATGTAGATGACTTAACAATAGTTAGTAATTTAGTCATAATATTATACCACGAACTAGAATTGTAAGTAATAAATTACTTTGAACTAATGGAACGCGCCATTTTTTTTATATTAGCATGTAAAGTTCAAGTCGTATTATAATCAGTCTGTATTGTAGGATCACATTTTTGAATAATTAACAAAATATTTATGGTAATTAGGCCCAAGCGTCTGCCAACATTGAGAAAATAGACCATAACTAAAAGGATTTTGTTTTAATTAAAATGCGAATAATATAACTATCAAACTTAATTATGTCTATTTCGTATCTATTACCTTGTGTAAAAATGCACCCACGCACCACGCAATGGTGCTCACTAAGTGCTATACTTTCAGTGATGGGATCGGAATAAGATAAAATAAATTATCCTTTAAATTATATACTAGCGACCCGCCCTCGTTTCGCTTCGGGTAATCAAGATTTCATGTAGGAAAATCGGGATAAAACATTGCGTGTCTCCCGCAGGAATATACACAATCAAAATTTCAAGTGGGAAATTGGGGATAAAATCTTACATGTCTCGCGCGAGTATATATGTATACACAATCAAGATTTCATGTGAGGAAGAATTCGGGATAATACCTACATAGCACGTCTTCGTCGTTCGTAGTTCGTAGGTAGGTATATCCCCGCGCGCTTTGACCGCACGAAACAGTAAGTAGCCATAAGAGACCCGCCATCGAGCATTATTATTTTGTAAGCAGCGCCCCGCGGTTTTACCCGCGTTGTGCCCGTTCCCGTGGGAATTTCGGGAATTTTTTTACATAAAAACCTTCCTCTTGAATCACTCTACCTATTACAAAAAACCCGCATCAAAATCCGTTGCGTAATTTTAAAGATTTAAGCATACAGACAAACAGACAAACAGACAGACACGAAAAAGAGACGACTTTATTTTATACTATGTAGTGATAACAGAAGAAATATCTTTGTTTCAAAATCATATTATTTAAGTCATTATCTCCTTGACCAACGCAATTTCAGTAATAAGTAAGTAAGTAAGCTCGAGTAGGTTAGTTAGTGGCCAACCCTAGTGTCGGAGTATTTTACTAAGGGCACGACAGTGCTTTCTCCAAGTCGAGCATAAAAGCTGCAAGGCCTTACCATCCTTTACTAGCCATTTTCGACTCCACATAACTTCCTTGCGGATCAAAAACACCTACACATCTACTTAATTAGTCGCCAGACATTTTAATAGTTTTTTTTTAAAAAAATATAAAATATTAAATTGTAATACGATATAGTCGCTTCCATTCCTGTTCTTTTTGATTGGACATAAATTATATTATTTTTATATCAACGCGGATTCAACTCTGACCGCAAGGTCATATTGTGCAGTTTTAAATTATTATTATGGATTTTAGGTATTTAAAATTAAAATGTGGACAATAAAAGATGTCATTTCGATATAGTTACAAGCGTATTGATCGTTCAAGGATGTTAAATATGCACATTTTAATTGATTGGTACATTATTGTCTTGTTAAATATAATTGAGATTTACAACTCTACGTTTATTCTTATGAGTCTTAAGTGTGCTGTTGCTTAACGAGAATCTCACACGTGTGAACTAATTAATTACTAAGTAGAATATCGGAAAATTTGTTTTTCTCTCACTAGTTTCCATTAGAAAAATGCTTCGGAAAATCTTTTTTAATACTCGTACGTCCTTCCTTTCCATTTTACTTTATATTTTCTATTTATTGCAGACGCGTCGTTGAAATGGGTTATTTTGCCTTTGATGAAAATATTCTCGGTAGTATTTTCTTTACAATGAAAATGCTATTTAATATTTCCATTATTTTATTTAAAATGCATTTAACGGTCATGTATTTTACCTTTACCAACTTTCAAGTGAAACTATAGACTTCGTTGTAAAAATGATCGTCTTTTACTTTTAATGAATAACCAAGTACCTTTGAGCAAATAAAAGCACCATTAAAAATCTAAGTGCCCGATTAATTATTCCCTCACGGTTATTAGACCCACGCTAAGTTTTAAAATTGCCTGCTAACTAGCATTAAAACTAACCAACTGAAACTACTAACTACTCGTACATTTGTTACCTAACTAGGTTCTCTAAATTAATTCCTACTTCTCTGCACTCCTACTTCCTCAGTATTATAATTACATGTAGGTATGTGAAACCAACTTTGTAAAAGCTCCTTGATAGGTAAACCAGCCACAAAATGTTCGAGCTGCCGTTAATCTGGGTAATCAGCTGTATAGAACACTATTGTTTGTAACTAGGTATATGATGGATTATACTAAAGGATGGAAACTTTTATAACGATAGCGATGACGATAACGATATTCGATAACGATGAATATATCCCGGCAAGAGATATAATGGGGGCAAAACTGCGCTTAACGCATAACGTGCCGATAATATTTCGTACGCATGCGGACTGCGGATGTCCACAACTGCGAGGTTGCAATGCACACAGCTTTATTTGAATAAAATATAAAACGTAATGGGGTCATATGATTTTTGTTTGAAATTGAAAATATCTGGTAAAAACACATACTTCAAAACAACAAGAGCTGTTAGAATTATTATCACTAAGGTTTGTGAATGATGCAAAAAGTCATTCATTCAAGCCTAGGTAATTAAAATTAAAAATCTAATTTATCAGTAACTTTTCCATACAGTAAATATTGGTTTAAGGTAACCCATTATAAGTAGTCTTTTAAATTTAAAATTGGATTTCTAATCACAGTCAATAAATAATAACCCAACATTTTTAAATTCTCCAAAATAATATAAGTATTTCTCTGATAAATTATTTTTTGGAATTATATTTATCAAGGTTACAGGAAAATTAATGACAAGAATGATTTAAACACCATAATTGACTGATGAAGGAAACCAAAGAAAAGTTCGCAAAGCTCTTAAATCAATCGCTACAGTTAATAACAACAAAAAATATTCACAGAATCAATTTAAATGGTTTTATTAAAAAAGAAACCTTGTAAAAACATGATACACTAAAATGAGAAAATAAGGAAAAGTTATCTGAATTTTCTACCAAAATTCTGTCAAGTTAAAAGACTTTGAAAATATTTTTTGTTATCTATACTGTTAAGGTACATACCAAAGCTGCTTTCATGGTGTGTGTTTGTATCACCCGACTTCGTAACTAAGCTCCAAGTGACGACTCCAAACCAAGTATGCCCCTTAAATAGTCAGCCTAAAATGTGACCACACCGGACGCTTAGATACTGGCACGTAATCTGTGACACAACTTGTTGAACCCGCAAGGTTATGTCAACGGGTTCACTGAATATTTTTGTCGAATATTACCTTTGTTTGTCATGTTAGTGGTGTGAAATTGGACCAGTATTAGCTGGTCTAGTGAGCATAGTACCATGGCAAGTGCATTACTTACTTTCAGCTACTGGGCTCGATTGTAATTGAAAGCTTTTTGAAACTTGCAATATTTGAAGAAGTTGATTATCTGACGAAAACAGTTTAGTGATTTCTCTCCATTCTTACCCAATCACTAAGCCCTTTTCCTCAATGGAAAAAGTTGCCTTTGGTTGAAAGGTCAATGATGGTTTAAACTCTCTGAAGAAAAAATAATATACCTACTGAATATTTCCCTTAAATATTTCGATATCAGCTTGAAAAAAAATGTTTTGTTTGGGTGACTCACATTGAAGCAGACTCTTTGTTTGAGCGAGAACAATGACGGTCTAAATATAAAAGCTCCATAAAATCTTGGAACATTTTAGCTTGAGTTAGACTTTACATGGTTGCTAGTAGGTTTCGTTTTGTCTCGGGGTGTAAATATACCTTTTATTTCATGGGAGTGCTACGGTGCAGCGATGGCGACTAGCGATTCCTCTTTAAAAATAATTCAAAATTGTCATTGTGAGCTAATGTTCAATGTATTTTCATTGCATCCCCGCAAGCTTTTTAATTTCCCCGTTAGCGGGATTTACCTAAGTATCAGCCCGGTAACAACAAACGCCACAGAAGGCGACAAGACATCCTATTCTACTAATATTATAAATGCGAAAGTTTGAGAGGATGTATGTATATATGTTTGTATGTTTGTTACTCTTTCACGAAAAAACTACTGGAAGAATTTGGATGAAACTTTACAGTAATATAGGTTATACATCAGAATAACACATGTGATACATTTTATCCCAAAATTCCCTCGGGAACGTGAACACCGCGGGGCGCGGCTAATGACTACATTGTATAATACAACACCTATGTATGCTTAGATATTTAAAACTATGCAACGGATTTTGAAAGCCGAAGCATTGTAAGCTCCTATGGCTTCTACATAACTAGATATGTGGAGCGTGTGGCTCGGCGACCCCAACGCGTACTGATATGATTCAATTTGTGATACAGTTTACTGAGCCGTCTCTCAGTTGCACCCGCAGCTGCCATAACTCAAGGAAAAAATCACCCTATATGTGACCAAGGTGGGTGCCAAAATTAATAACAATAATAGGATGGATTGAAAAAAAAATCACCGACAGACGTGGTTTTCTGTGACCACGGTTCCCGTAAAGAGGGCCGAAACGTCAGATAAAACTGTAAAATAAAAGCGAAGTGTATCCGTAAACGAAGACGTAACAATTCAAAGAGAGTAGTGATTGCTTAAAGTTAAGATACCAGTATATAATTAATAGTGTCGGAAGAATCTCAGGGAAATCTTTAACATAAAGTAGCGTCCGGATGAAGTGCTAAATATACAATAATACAGCGCATACTGCATACAATCTGCAGGCGACATGTATTTATTTCCACAGAGGAAGTGATCAGACGCAATTACCATTTCCGAGACTATTGGCACGTAAACTAATTGTTAAAAGCTTGTTAATTACGGCTGCGATGCCTTCTCCATTCTGAAAAAACTAATGATGTTGTTCTCATTTACAACACTGAAGACATAACAAATACAGAGTTTATTTAAAACTCCATTAGCGCTTTTCAAATTGAATAAATTGTTTTTCAGATTACGTCGAGTTTATAAAATAGCTTATGGTATAATAAAGTCGCTTAGATATTTACACTAAGCAACCGATTTTGATGCCGATTCAAGAAGAAGGGTTTTATGTATAAAAAAACCCGAAATGTTCACGGGAACAGGTACAACGCGGGTAAAACCGCGGGGCGCTGCTATTTATAAATAAAAAAGTACGAAAGTATTTCCAAGTACACTTGTTTTGAGGAAATCAAGTTGGCAGCGAGGACAGTTTATTAGTGATGTAAAAACAATAGAACATAAACAAAGACACAATATATATATACAGAATACTAATCAAGGATCTCAAATGTAAACTTTAACCTCTCAATATTGTATTTATTTTAAAATAGGAGGCAATTATTATTTAAAACGGATTCGGTAAAGGCTACGCTTTAAAATAATTCATATGACTATGCGGTGAATCATTCGCTAAACGGCGATGCATATCCGGTCCTTATAACATACCAGTAGCGCCCCGCGGTGTTACCCGCGTTGTACCCGTGCCCGCAACAATTTCGGGATAAAATGTATCACATGTGTTATTCTGATGTATGACCTATATTACTGTAAAGTTTCACCCAAATCCGTTAAGTAGTTTTTGCATGAAAAAGTACGAACATACATACATACATACATTAGGTACATCCTCACTAACTTTCGCATTTATAATATATTAGGAGCTATTCAGTAGTCCAAGTTTTAACATAAACTTTATGTAAAAATGACAATAATATAAGTTTTTTAATCGCCAATCAAATTCATCAAATAAATCAACAATTAACTCATTGACGTTTTGAGACATTACTTGGCAACATTAACACATTAACGTATCATAAGTTAAGTAGTAACTCTTAGTGAGCACTTGGAAAAGTTTAAGGAACCAGCTGTTGGTTGATGCGCGATGTAAGATTCTAACTTTTATTTTTATGACATCATATCTATACATATCTTTTAATGTAATTATGAAAACTAAAACCAGGTGTTTCACGTGTAATTAGGAGATATTATGTATGGATGTAAGTGTAATACGAGAGTGGACCTTTATGTAATATATTGGTACATCACATTTTGCAAAGCGTCCGCGAAAAATAAAAACCGCAAAAGATCTTGAAAGATGATTGCGAGTTACCAAAATATTTACTTATTTATTAAATCCTTCTCAAAAATAAGTGGAATTAAAGGCCAGTTAAATGATTTTAAAACATTTTTTATCTGTCTGTTAGAACTTCGATAAAAGCGTCCATAATTCTACTAATATTATAACTGCGAAAGGTTGTGAGGATGGATCTAGTATGGATGTATGTATGTTTGTTACCCATTCACGAAGAAAATACTGGAGGAATTTGGGTAAAACTTTACAGTAATCTAGGTTATACATCAAAGTAACATACGGGATACATTAAATCCCGAAATTCCCGCAGGAACGGGTAACACCGCGGGGCGCGCCCAGTTATATCATAATTGGTCAATTCAAGAGCACAGGGGAGTTAAATCGCTATACTGTATGAGCCACCACTTTATTTGAGGCTATCCATGAGTAGATTCACAAGCAGTATATATAATTGCTTTCTGTACTCTATACTGAGAATCCTAAAGTATTAACGAATATGGCCTATTACAGGGGATTGTGCAACACAATCCCCTGTAATAGGTTGCTTTTTAGGACTAAAATTGCCACGCGATACGATACACCTAATTTGTTTCGGTCTTAATTACGTAGTGTCTATAATATTACTTCAAACTTAACAGAACTTACAATATTAAACATCGATAAAAATAATATCAAATATTATAAGTGAAATATTAGAAATTAAATTCATTGATTGTAATAAGTAGATAACCAGTATGAGAATTATGTGAATCCGTGTTTTGAAATATTTCTTCAAACAGGTTCCTTTAATGTAGGTACAATATGAGTTTCTCTATCGAATTTATATTATTATTTTATTTCTGCCAGTTGTTTCTTTAAAGGTATTTGACTATTTTAGGAATATTACGTAGGTACCTATTTGGTAAACCAGATTTTATTGAATTATTATACGCTTATGACTTTAGGCCTCTAGGTTGACCCTGTACCCAAAAAATAGGTAGGTACACTTGAATACAAAACTATTAACTATTTGCGAACAGGAAATATCATGATGGAATGTTGGGTATCACAGGTTTGTGATAATTTTATGTGCGTAAAACAGACTTCTACTGACTCTTATGAGAACAACCACTGTTTTTATAAATCGCTAAATTGCTTAAACTGGAGACCATTTTTCTAACATAATCTTTCTTACGCAAGACTGTCCGTTATATTCCCTAATTAAATAAGCACCTGATTTGAATATTTCCCTCTGCCTCGGAAAATGAAATACAGCCTTCATGATACTGCGGCCAACGTACGGGTAGATAATTCAATAAAAGTATTTTCATATTTGGCAGAATATCGCGTAACGAATACCGTTTTACAACGTTTTTTAAAATCAGTTAACGAATGCTGAAATTCAGGATGCTGTATTTGTATGATTGCTTTTCCGCCAGAGGTTTGTTCTGCTTTGGTAGCTCGAACTGTAGTATAAGGTTTCTTCACAACACAATTGTTTCACGTCCAATTAAAATGAGTTGAGACGAAGAGAAATAAAAGTTTGAGGAGGATGGAATGTGAACTTGGCAACAAAGTGTCAAGGTTATCTAATTTTTCCTGTTTTTCCTTCGTACCGATTGTAAGACTATATTATACCAGCCGTACAAACAAGATATGATATAA
The DNA here is from genome assembly GCA_951394245.1 of Cyclophora punctaria. Taxonomy (NCBI): domain Eukaryota; kingdom Metazoa; phylum Arthropoda; class Insecta; order Lepidoptera; family Geometridae; genus Cyclophora; species Cyclophora punctaria. The sequence goes on along the minus strand of OX596167.1, from coordinate 2,149,518 downwards.
CGACCATATTTTTAAACCATACCTCCAAAGACACGGGTTATTATTATTAGATATTTCATAATTTATGGTATTTTTCTATCACATTTCGCACTCTAGGCACGGAATATTAAATACATCTTCTATCGTCGTGAGGCGTGGGGTCTACAACCTTATACCCAAAAATACCTGTTTTAAATAAGATAATTTCATGTTAACTCCAACATCTATCAAATAGGTAATGGAATTAATGTCCGTGTTGAATAACTTAATCAATTGTTATGCGAATTTAATGGTTTCAATTAACACAATATAAGTTCCTAATTTTATTATTTTAATGTCATCTTTGACCTGATCAATGTTCCTTATATCCTACGGTTTCTTACGAGACTAAAAATTCAAACCACCATGTCCGATATGCAATCAAAGACCACTTCTATTGAAGAAAAGGGTTCAGTGATGGGAAAAGAATGTAATAAAATTACTACAAATATTTGCTGTACATAATCGTCTTCAGCTGGAAAATCGACCACATTTGTCCAGATGTCCACTCTATTGTTTATACAGCCATAGTTGTAACGAACCTATTCAAATTCTACACAATACTAGCAGCCTCCCTCTCTTCGCTTCGGGTGAAATAGCCACCCCCTTTTAGGGGTTGAATTTAGCAAAATCCTTTCGTGTTCACTTACACCATGAAAGGATCCCCTGTATCAAGTTTATAGGTACAAAAGCTCCGAAGCTTTTGCCTACTGACAATGCGTTGATATATAAGTACGTGAGTCAGTCGGACTATGTTTACCTTATACCTAGACTCCAGTTTAATAATGACTATTGTTACACTGTGACATGAACTCCGCACAACAAAATTGTATATGAATCGATATTCCGCGCCGTCTGAATGTATCTCATTGTTCATTGCGTTCGGCGTATTCATTTTATCAAATATGTATTACACATTATATGTTAAGCAACGTATAGCTCAGTCAGGATGGGAGACCGGGTGTTTCTATTAGTACATATTTTTGAACTTCCCCTTGTTTTTATTTTAATTGTCAGAACTACTTTTGATGAATTCATGGCCAATGTTTTTTATAATCGTCAGATCATGTTGGAGACTTTAGGCAAAAAAAACAAACACCGTAGTATCCTATACCAAACTGCGATCAAAGGTTGAAAAAGAAAATAGATTATTACATATAAGTCCGCAATAAGGTTAGAATTCATTCTTACAATGCAGACATACATACTAACTAAAACTAGAGAATTAATTAAATAATCTCAAGACATTATGACAAACATAATGTAACCGGACATCTACGAAAATAAAGTCCACTTTTCGAGAATTCCTTTTTCGTTCTTCATCTCAATATGTAGGTAATAAATATTTAAATCATTATATTATCCACCGACCGGTTCATAAGTTCATTAATTCTTCGTATCGGCCAGAGGTCACTAATAATTTTATCATAGAGTAACGTGCTCTATGGGCAGATGAGACACGATACGTACGGACACAATGAAGAAATATTGACTTAACGACATTTGGTTGTTCGCCTATGTAGTTGTTTAGCTTTTTTAGGGTTCCATAGCCAAATGGCAAAGATGACTGCTACGGAACCCTTCATGGGCGAGTCTGACTCGCACTTGGCCGCTTTTGATTTTAATCTCCTTTGGTCACCTTATAATCTTATTTAATTGTGATGGTTTTTGGTCGCTGACAACCATAGTTGTTTAAGCGACCTTAAATAACAGAAGACAATAAGCATAGTACATTTACTTACACAAATATGATCCAGTCCAGCAGCGCTCGTAACATAAAACTATTACAGAAGTAGGGACTACTATTTACTTTAGCTACGATGTGACCACTTTGTTTACACTAATTAGTTATTCTTTACTAAAAGCTTACTAACGCCATGGTATGAAATATAATAACACACTCCTTTGAATTATTTAAAATGAATCTAATGGATATTTTAATCAGTACATTATTATTATTAAATTCATTAGACATAGAGAATACATTAGATTCTGTATAAAATTAGTTTTTGTTTTCTATAGGTTATTAGGTTGTTTTTAACTAAGTATATCATTTGTTTCACAAGGCACATAATATTAATAAATTAATATTAAATAGGTAATCTCGCAGTGGAAAAGTAGCGATAATACAGTTCCCTATTTTCCCGTTGGAGTTAGGTATAAACAAACTAAAGTTCTTCCTACGCAAAAGATAAAGGAAATGAACTTGAATTATTTTAAAACACACTCCTAATCTACATTTAATCCTGAAATATTTCATTTTATATTTGATTGACATGAAATATGAATTATTTATATTGATTGTCACATAAATCGCTATTCGACAATCGTAAAAATGTAATAACATTTTAATAATTTGTTATTAATAAAATAATAGATAGGTATGTAACATATTATCACGTGAGTTTTTTGCATAGAATTTAATTAGTTTCTCATTTTCCTGAAATAAAGTTAAAAGTCCCGAAACCGCATATGAAAATCGCTTATCAGTCAAGGTAGCCATTAAATTACTCTTGTTCATAGGGACCAGATAACGAACGGGTTACGATCAGAGAGGCGACCGCTCCAGTACGGGAACTGGGACCTAAGAGCGTCCGACAAATTGGTTAGGTCATCGATTGTTTTGCCATACCTAAGTACCTGTACCATTCTGAGTTTGGTCATTAGCCGCGTACCCACCTAGCGCACGGGCTCGCGAGCCATGGCTCGCGAGCCAGCCATCATAAGTCGTGTATATTCAGCTGCAGCTATTTTCCTAGCTTCGCGCGCGAGCCAAAACATAACCGTACCCACCTAACACACAGCGCTCACCGAGGCACCTTTGAGCGCGTCAAGTTTACCGACAACAGATGGCTCGGGGCCGAGCCGTGCTCAGCCGAGCAAACGCGCGCCCGAGGCAGCCCAAGGCTGGTGAGGCACGTCCACACCAGCCGAGCATTTGGCTCGCGAGCCTGTGCGCTAGGTGGGTACGGTTTTGTTTTGGCTCGCGCGCGAAGCTAGGAAAATAGCTGCAGCTGAATATACACGACTTATGATGGCTCAGCCTGCCTCGCGAGGCGGCCTCGTGTAAATTGAAAAAAACTACTGAGGCTGGCTCGCGAGCCACGGCTCGCGGTCCTGTGCGCTAGGTGGGTACGCGGCTATTGCTGAGTGAACCATTGAGGCAGTTAACGTGTTAATATTTTAGTTGAACCAACTAACTATTTGGTTAATGAATAAAGGGGCTATCTTTTATTTCTTTACTCTCTTTGCATGAAAATATTATTATAGCTAGATTTGTAGGATGGCGTTGTGAAATCATAAGGTCATGAAAACCTAGCCTACCTAGATAAGTGTTACATTGCTGCGTATTAAATTAGCTTTTTTTTTAAAACAGCTTATTGTTAACAGTTAAAATTATATGCATAATGTTATGTTATATTTATTATTTTCGTGTTCTGTTATAACAAACTTTATATAAGTTGTTCACTTGAGATATTTTAATAGACATGTCTCTACTGAGTGTATCTCTTCACTTTATTTACCAGGCGCTTTTAAATCTATTTACCAACAGAGTCAATCTCGTAGAGCAAGAGGCGCCGTCAGACGAATATGAAGTTACAACGTCGACTTTCCAGGAAGGATCATAATCTAGTAATTTAAATGCAAAAGAGCATTTTGGATGGGTTTGAAGGATATTTGTTAATTTTCATGAAAAAATTGTTTTACTCAAACATTTTGAATTTGAACTACGCTTACCCATATACTTAGCTTTTATTTTAAATTTTACACAGAAGAGTCTTCTGTAACCACGGTTCCTGTAAAATAAAAGCGAAGTGTATCCGTAAACGTAGTTTCAATTCGAAATGAGTACCAGTAGTGTTGTTACTCAAACATAGTTTAGTGATAACAAATAGATTACATTTTTTCAAAATTGTTAAGGGAACGGGTACAATACGGGTAATATAGTGAGGCGGGCCAGCAAGAATATCTTTGAATTAGTGTCACATGAAAGAGTTATAAAATAATCTAAATAAAGTACTAAACTAAACCCGAAGCATGTTTTAACTAAACAAACTTTAGCTTCTATCTCACCTTTATTAAAATGTCAAACATTATTGTTGGGTACATTATCTTTCTGTCTTTTTCAACTGTCCTACGTCCAATTAAGTCATAGCTTTGGACAGAAATGGATTTCAGTTGCGTATTTTATTTACGGACACCGGTGCGATGCCTAAGAAAATAATTGATAGTTGTCAGCACGAGTCGGAAATGCATTACTTTAGGAGGCTTAGGTATATTTTAAATTTAAAATAGGAACTGGCGTGTTTCGTTATTAATTTTATCATTCATTCATTCATTCAATTCGCACAGTACCTACCCATTACCTACCTAAACATATAAGGAAGTGTAATCTTTATCGTAAATAAATATTTTTTCTAATTTCTTTTCAATGGTAGTGGTCGACGCTGGAACTTTGAGAACGCCTAAAGTCCTCCGACATGGTTTAACAAACACCAAATGCAAAAACAAATGATTTTGCAAATTTACTCCCGACTCGAGAAAATGTTCTCTGTGTAAGTTAAGTATTTATACAATATGGTTCACAATGGTGTTTAAGTTAGAAACTAAATATCATGAAGCGCCTTGCCAAGCTCTCAAGCAAAACTACGTGCTATTAAAACTTGGATAAATAAAAAAGGAAATATTTAAAAAGCAATCCTTTTTTATTCAAAAACAATTCCTTTTTTACTGATCAAAGATCTATTTAATATAAAAGTTTACAATACAACTTATTGGTTGAACAATACGTGGAAATATTTAAAAATCCATGTCCAAAATTCACCGTACAGAAACATTATGACGCATTCATTAACCAATTATTATTTTAATCAAGTTACGTTCGTATTGTATTTCAATATTACGATTTCATTTGTCGACGAGACGAAGCCGCGTCACGAATTTCAGTGAGAATATTATATTCAATTGTACAATGGAAATGTACAAATGCATTCATCCAAATAATAATGGACAGGTTGTTTTGTACCTAGACAACGAGAGCAAAATAATATCATGCGCGTAATTAAATTAATATTGAAAACGAACGAGTTTTAATGAGACCGATACTATTTTTAAATTGTAATGGCTTCCCACACTCTCAATAAATGCAGATTTTCTTAAGGTTGTGTAGAAAAGGTGGGTAGGTGTGTAGGCGGTACGGGTTACTTCAGGTTACACTCACGCACCACTAATCGTTAACATATACTGTCAGTCTCAACAGACGTATGATAATGTATTATCGTGGCTGTCTAGCCACCCGAATAACTTTAAAAGACTAATTTAAGTTAAGAAACAACGTTTTGTATTTTACAGCGTGAATGTTTTAACGACCTTATGTAACGATAACCAACCGGTTTAAACTACCCACCCTAAATCTGTGGTTATATAATACCGGACAAAGCCTAACTGGCCGCCACAACAAAGCCAAACAGACAAGGACTACCCTAACCTAACCTAACAACCCTCAGAAAATTATTAGCTCAGAAAAATTAGGCACTCCATGAAATGAGGTCGTAACCTTCCGATAAATAATCGATAATACCGTTTTTTTCTTATTTTCAACACGGAGGTTAACCTGATGAGTTTTAACTCGTTTTCTTTTTGACATTTTATGTATATTAGGTATTAGGATATTAACTTAAATAATGTTTTGAAACTTGTTTGGACATCCGGGTAAAGAAGTCGTCATTTTGTCTAGTCCAGACCATAAGAATGTTTAAATTATTATAAAACAAGTAACCAATTAGAATGTACGGACTACAGTATTATTGTTGTTCAAGTTGAGTTTGAAGTATGTTTGAGCTTAAAGCTTTGGAGACTTAACTAAGAAACCTATGATTATATAATAGCTCGAGCTTAGTAGATTTGTGGTTGATTAGTAGTAATCCTGGCAGCGTTTCAATACCGTTTATAGGGTACGATTAGTAATGATTGAAATAATCGGAACCGATACCTTACTTCAATTATTTCCGTTTTTTTTATTTTATAATACATAAGTACATAAAAATTAAAAATGTTTGTAAATGTGAACGTTGTAAATTTGTGATGTTTATATATATAAAAATTACGTGTCACGTTGTTTGTATGCGATGGACTCCTAAACTACTGAACCGATTTTAAATTTGATTTGATACAACAAATACCGATTTTATGCTCATCAATTCAGACTTCTATCTTCTTTTAAGAAAGTATAAAAATTCGATTTGTTGGTAGGCAGAGTCGGTAAATGCAGGACTTTAGGAAAACTCCGGTGAAACGAAATAATAGGGAAGTATAGAGCACTAAAAATCCGGCTTTAAATAAAAATAGTAATTATTTAATCAAACAGCTCAAACTCTAATTAAGTATTTACTAATATTAACTAGCTTAATGTCTTATCCTCCGCACTGTGCTGAGATTAGAGGCCTTTGCCCAACGGTGGGATATTATTGGCTAAATACCTACCTAACTAGCTTAAACAAACAAATCGAAATTTTAAAACCTGTACTTTTTAAATCCGTGAATCAATATATTATTGTATACTGGTTCTATTAAATATAATGGTGATCTGAGATTCGAATATATTAATTCAGTTTGTCGCCGTCCATCGCGATCGACGTTCTTCTATAAATAAAATATTATTTAAAATATTTTTATTGTTTGTATTAGCATTTCTTCGTAATATTCAAGGTATTAAAAAAATCTGTTTTTGAAAAGTTTGTTAACGATTAAAACGTAAATCTTGATCCACCTTTTCCGAAAAATAAGTGTATAAAACAACAACTAACTAACTAACTAACTAACTAACTTAACGCAGTGTCGGTTAAGATATTCTTGTGGCGTAAACTTATAGTACCTATGTACAACAATCTTCAAACAGAGTATTTTCAGGGTCCATAATGTGATAGTATATCGCATTGCTTTGTACGTCCGTTGTAAATTCACGCCCCCGTAATTTCAATCAGCCAGTGCAATGTTGAAAGCCTTTCTTCGTTCCTCGGATCTTGTGAGAGTATTATACATACATACAAATTGCAGACATTCACATTCACAGAGAATATTGTGTATAATCCCGATTGAGTGACCTATAAAGGCAGAATCAATCCAGAGCTAACTAATAATTATATCCTATACTCAATAGTTGATTCACAACACATCAGGAACTATTTGTATTAGTTCATCATGATTTCTGAGAATAGCCCAAACACCTGAGCTTTGACAAAATTTCTATGAATGCAACTATCAATAGTACACATATGCCTTTGACTTACGGCTGTGTGTACACAAGTCAACAGTTTACGGTACGAGAGTATCTTAAAACAATATTTACGGTAAACTTACGCTGTAAATATGGTTTGAGGTAGTGATGACGCGTGCAAATCGTACAAATATAGGTATTAATGAAATAGGTAGTCAGTATATTCAGTAAAAGCAGTGTTAATAAGCCTAGTACATATTGTCTTACTATAGTGTTATCTTACAATATAGTTAAGACAATATGTACTAGCCTACTCTACCTTTGCTCTATTTTAGTGACAATAGGTAGTACTAGGAGATCTTAAGCTAATTTCCAACTACACTCACATGGTTGTTTGATTAAACCTATTTATAACCCATAATGTGAAACCTATTATAATATTTAACTTATTATATTTTTTTTATTTGAAACGTACGTTATCGGCATTATAATTTGTTAAAACGGGATCTTACGTACGACGGAGGTTACTGTTGAGCGTACGTCAACGTTTCGGTCACGTCCGGTGACCTTCATCAGGAGGTGAGTGAAGCGTTCGCACAGTGTCCTCCCCGGGTTCAGGAACGCTCAACAGTAACCAAGGTCGTACGTAAGTTCCTGTTTCAAAAAATATAAAAATATACCTAAGTGCAGTACAAACATCAAGGTAAGTTCAAAACTAGGCCATGTACCTATCTACTTAATTCTCCCCCTCCTGTTGGCTGCCGATATTAAACTAACAATCATGTCACAGCAAATTAGTGACACTCTTGTATACAAATATACGGCAGTAGAGGTATGCTACGATATGTTTTAAGGCTTAGAATTCATGTGGTAGTGGTGCATGTTATTTTAATCTTGAAGTGTATGGACATGGAACCGAAGCGAAGCAAAGAAAGTCCACAGAGTATCTGATAACAAGTTCATCATTATCGATACAAACTTGGCCTATAGGTCGTTCTGGAATATCGCCAAGTCAAAAATTGAGACGGAAATTTTGAAGTTAAAAAAAATATGCATCAATTGTTTTTGTTTAATTTTCGAATGTGGCTCGAGAGAGTTATGAGTAATTTGCAATCAGAACCTTGCACGTGGCAAACTTGATGATTACGACTAAATCTTCAGTGAGCAGTACCTTACAGGGAAATATTTTTTCCGGTTTGGTACAGAGCAAGCAACCTTGAAAAAAAGCTTATGAAACGGTAACAACAATTCAGAAGACAAAATCAATTTCTATTGATGCGATTCCACCCAAATTATAGCTATGATTACTTCTTTACCGTTTTAAATTAGATAAGGAACCTGCCAACTTATTTTATCAACAGATTTTATATCCAGAAGTAGGTTCTAAAGAGGTAAATCCAGCTGTATGAGATCCGCGGGCCACGCCCGTCTACACAAAGATCTATGTAGGTACCTATGGATAGTCTGGTTCAATAAGCTGGCACTATTTGGAGTAAAGAAATCTAACAGTCAAACTAATTCATTGTCTTTGTTTTTGTGCCACAGGATATTGGTGACGCTGTGTTTTGAGAAATAACTGGTCCAAATATGCATGCCAAGATTGAGCATTTTTGCAAAAAAATAATTGATACATTTTCTGCAAAAAATGCTACAATAAGATGTAGTGAAGTTGAATATCGGGGTGGTGTGGCGAGGGGCGGTGCGCGGGCGCAGAGCGCAGTGCGTGCGTGCCGGCGCGCCTCAGTAGCGCTGCTCGCCCCGCCCGGCCCGCACGCTCGCCACAGGATGGTCGGTCCCAAGCACGCGCTCGCCGCTGCGCTGCTGTGCGCGCTCGCGGCTCACCTGCGCGCCGCCGCCAGCCTGCACTGCGCCATGCGCCGCGAGATCTCGCCCTGCACCTGCCGCCGCGAGGACACCGGCACCGGCGCCGTCCTCGTCGTCTGCCAACGGATCAACGCCTACCACGAGATCGCCAAGGCCCTCACCAACAAGTTCACCCCCGAGACCAAGATCGGACTCGACATCTCTTACTCTCAGCTGCCGGACTTCGCCGAGCACAGCTTCCGCGAGCTCGGCCTCTCGATCACGAGGCTCAAACTCAACTTCGACAATTTAAGGCAAGTTATTGAAGTATTGTAGACGCTCGCGGGACTTTTGTTTGGTGTGTTATGTTCCGACGAGTGTTTACGTGAAGCGGCCTCTCGTTGAGTGAAATTAATTCGATACAATAAACATTGTCATCACAGCACATCAAAACAATGTGTAAATTATATGAGAAAACAACATGTCAGTGATAAGAGGAGCGTAACACAGATGAGGATCGGTCCGTTATCTGCGGAGTGGGCGGCGCGCGGCCGTGGGCTCTGCTCTCTGCTTCTATAACCTACCGCACTGCGCACTCCGCACCCGCCTGGCTCCCGCTCCCGCACAGCTCGCTGCGCACCCAGCAACGTTTCCCCCGAATCTAATCCCATCATCATGCTTACTAAATCATCACAGAGGCGCTAACACCTCGTTCACATCACTTAAGAACCGCCATCTGTTTTGCGATCCTAGCGATTTTGTTTTTTGTTTTTAACAAGCTGCCCGTGACCCTTGCGCTCTCCTCTCATTGACCATTCAATTGATCTTTGAAGATTTTTGAGCCACTTTAATTGTTTAACGAAATGTGTTTATCTGCATCGCAAACCATTATTAGTCTTCAAAAGTGACTCATCCTAAAAGAATATTGATCTGCACTGGAACAGAGTACCACAGTATCCTGCCTACTGTTGGTGCATGTGTATGTTTAGTTAATACAATTTGATTATGATGTTTTACTCACTTATCTACTTTTGGACAAGGTAGGAGGGCTGTCGATTTGTTTTGTTGGTTGGAGACACGTTTGTTTTCGATGATCTAAAGGTGACATCATATTTATGCAGTTGCAGATCATTCTAGGAGGAAAACATACCGCTGTGTGTGTATAGTGAAGCCCAGATGATGAGGGAAGGCACCTAGGAGACGCTGTGTCGATAGATTGCTCGGGTTATCAAAGGTCACTTCTAAAGCAGTAAAATTGAATGATATCACGTTGTCCGAGCCATATTCTCTGTATTTGCCCATTAATGGTGAGCTAACAAATTACTGCACTTATTGATAATCAAATTTCAAAACTATCCATTTGAACAGTGCAGTTAACACTCAGATACCGTTGTTTACTCAACTTTAAATGTGTAGGATTTAACATGTCTCGTATTACAAGTGAAATGAGATATTTATAAACGTGTCCAAAAGATTATTGACGAGACGTACCCTCGTAATGTTGTATTTAAAATAAAGTTGTTGTTATGTTTCGTAACTGTGGACTGGGACTACTAAAGTTATTCTATTGAATTGTAATCATTCAAATATTGATAAGAGCATCAGTTCTTAATAAAACATACCTATTATGTGGTACTTTTATATTAATCGCGTCGAATGTACTCGCTGTTGTACCTACTTTTAAGTATTTACTTGATATTTGCCTCTTTTGCTCTTGTTCCATAAATTTTTTGGCTGATATTACTTGTAACGTTTTAAAAAGAAAATAAATGCTGATCATACCTACATCACTCGTACTTATGGTCATACATGGAAGAGCGAAGCACTTAAGTTACACTTCTTTATTTCGTGTGGTCATAATACTTTTTCCTGGTAATTGGTCGACTGTATATTACATTGTGGCGAACGTTTGCAGACTCCGAGTAGATTGATCACTTGCTAATTCTCTATTCCTCTTATCTAAATAAGTATAATATTCTATAATTAGTACTTGTTTGTTTTGCTATGATAGTGATTCGAACGTTAATCTTTATAAATTGCCAGTAAAGTTTCCTACAAAACACATTCAAAACGTTACTTAATTAAGACGAGGTATCCCACGGAAATAGAATCTCTCTTTCTCGACTTGTCGATTATGTTTTGATAAATAATTATAATTTTATGTTTTTGTATGTATAAACAACTACTCGCCATCGTTTAAATTTAAAATAAAAACAATTATTTGCCGTAATAATATTAAGCCAATACCTATAACCCAATCCCGAACGAGTTCAAATGTATTCGTTTAACAGTCAATCAACTGTAAATTTACGAGTACCGTTAATTAACTGATATTTGCTTTAAATTTTCGATGAAAAATTTTTCGATTTCAACCGTTCCATTATAATTAATAGTTTTGGTCCGATATAAAATATCAAACGATTTTCATTGGTAACCGTTTGAGTTCGTTGTGGAAAATTTCAACGTTCACAGTGATATTTTTTATACATATTTTTTTTTATTTACGTTTCATCATTTAAAAGTCCGGAATAGATCGGAGAACATGATGGTTCATTAACTGGCTTTGTGGTTTAGTTAGACAACACTGAGAAGTTTTACCGTCCAATCATTGGTCAAGTGTACCTATTATGTTTCTATTATGTTTCATACGTCACCGGGACCAGTAGGACACCTGGTTACATTACATATAATATAACCAGGTGTCCTACGGGACCCGTTGTCGTCGTAAGTGATGACAATGTGACGCGACGCGAAACTCAAAAACGAAATCATCGTCAATAGTCCAAAGTAAATAATTAAAATAGTTTCGCATCGCGTCTCTTTAGTGCATTTGTCGCTCACATAGACACCTTGTAACCTTTGCGGGATTGGTATGTTAAATTGCACGGCTGAAATTAATTCACCAGTTAACTATTCTTCAGGTAGCAAACTCTATTTTTGGACGTCATATTTTCAATGTGTATGAACACATGTTCAAAACTTTCAGTATGCAGTTAATATATTTGAGGTATCAAACGCTGGGACAGTTATGCATTTAACAGCTTTGATGTTCATCCATACGGAAAACTGTGGTTTATAGAATAGTCTAGAACTTATCTCATTTCGTGGACTCTCACGTAAAATTAAATTCGTGTGAGTGGGTGTTGTAGTTAATTTTCACTCAGTTATTAATTTTGCTTTACATTTGTGTCCCACAGTACACCCACGGTGCACAGCCCACGGACACGCACACTAGCGAATTTAATATTGAAAATTTTCCAGTCTCCATTTTATAATATTTTTCATTTCTTTTTACTGAAGAAAACTAATTTCCCGCCTCGCCTGTCACCGTCTCTTTGCACCGTACTTCAAACTTGAATTCTTGGTATTATTAGACCAGGTACTGTAGCCTACCTACGCTACGCCGTAGCAAAGTAACTAGTTGCATCGACTCAGGAAAAATCTCATTTCTACTTGGGATCCTTAGGATCGTTAGAGACGGAGAAATAGATTTAAGATATTTTATGCAGTGGTGCGACTTGAAAATTGTAATTCCCAAGTTAAACCAAATTAAACAGGGTAATTGAATTCGGAAGGAAAGCAAACGGCGAATGAGTTTTATTTTATTTTTTCGCGACGATCGCTGCACCGTGGCACTGCCATAAATAGAAAATAAATCGAGTTTGAATAAACGTCTGATAAATATAAAATCTCAATAAACTCAAATCTACATCGGTTGTTATGATATTATTATTGCCATATTTGGTGTCTTACCTGCTCTATCTGCTAATGAACGGCTATTAAATGTTTCATACATTCATGTCAAATCACTCATAAATTTTCTACCAAGGAAGCATTTGACGTCTATGGGTACGGGTGTGTGTCACTCTCCTTAAGTTTACTATATTTTATTGGTATTCCTCTATAAGATACAATATTCTGAACAACAATCAACTTCAAACATTGACATGTAGTATATAGACCTAGTTATTACCAAAATAACCTGACGTACCAATTCACAAGCCATTTCAAGTGAAAACCGATGCTTGTGTGGCGAGCCTAACAATTTTGATTGGGCTGTAATTTCACGTGTCGTATTTGGCGTTACATTTGCCGTCCTAGCATACCTAGATGCATCAAGATATTAATAGTGTTTATAAGACCGATATCAAATACTTTTAAACCTATGACCAACTTTAAAAAAGAGGAATTTTTTAATTAGGTAAAATCTTTTGAGGTACGAGTTTTATTTTAATATGAATTTCTTACAAAAAATATCAAATGCATTATTGAAATATGAAAAATAAAATCTACTAGAACGACACGTTCACTGAAACCACTCTTACCTGCACCTTTACAAATAGGTAATATCCTCCCAGATTTCTCGGAAAAATCGTGTCAAAGCGTTGCATCTTTTCCAACAATTTCCGTTCGTTTCAATTTCTATGCATTTTCAAACGGTATGGAAGTTTTGATTCTTTATCAAAACTTCCATACCGTTTGTAAGTTTCTTAAACGCCTAAGAAGTTGTTATAAGTCCATTTAATACCGCCAGGGCCAATATTCACAAAGGCTACCAAGAAAACCTAGAAAGTATAAAGTTTATTGAAATTTTATTAAATGTTTGGGTAAGTATATTTCTTGGAGCTTTCGTTGTAACTGCCGCACTGAAGAACGTACATTAAATCGAGAATTAACAACTTACATAATTTTATATACATTACATGTCGAAATCTCTTGTTCAATCTTCTACTAAGGACGCATTTGAAATCTCTGAGTCGGGTGTCGTTTTGCTAGAACATTATCCGTAGATACTTTATGAGACTAGAATATTATCGCCGACGATATTATACTTATTAGAAAACGTAAAAAGCATCATCCTTTGATACTGGGCCTCAGTAACAACGAAGTCTTTCATTTTATTGGACTTATATTAGCAGTAGAACATTATATATATTCACAGAGATTCAATAACAGTGCAATGTTTTCAGTAATAGCAATTCCAAGAAACAAATGCTTGTTCGCATTAATTTGTTTACGGCGCACTAAATACGAGAATCTCATCAATTGCATTCTACCTGAGCTAACCCGACCTAACTAACGACTAACGAGCTAACCTGAGCTACCTGAGTTTACCCGCAAATAATATTGCAATCAGTACTTACATTAATTGGATCAAGGTAAGATAGGATTGCTTTGCCCAGCGGGAAAAAGACACGTCAAAATACTTTACGGATAAGTAAGCTTTTTTTCTTACTAATACTTTAGGTGAAAAACGTAAAAACAGGCCAATTACGACTTAGGTTGTATCGATCAAGACTGACCAAACCCACTGGTTACTTATACTTTGTTTTTTCTTGCTGTAAATGAATAATAATCTAGGCTTAAAGTAGTTAGGCGCACTGTGAATGTCTATGACTTAACATTTTAGTACCGTCAAGAGGTCAGAAGGCACTCAACACAATATACTCGTAACATCAACGGCATTGGTAACACAAATCTTTCCAATTAATTGGGTGCATTTCATAACAATACTCAGTTTTGTCTGAAGCACCACAACGTCTTTCTTGGTGTAAACAATGTTCGCTACAATGATTTTATAACGAGAATTGTATTGGCTCAAATGCATTTTATGAGCGTTTATTCTTCTGGAAAATATGGTTCCTACATCTCCGCCTCATAACATTTCTCCTTGCAGGTATAAATTGAAAATCTTCTGCACTTGTAAGTTCAATCAAATGTGCATTTACTTGACTTATTTCAATTTATAAACATGACATTATGATAAAATATTTATTCATTTATCTTGGTTGGAGTTTATTACGCCTTAGATCCTCCATCATTGTCTATCAGTCGAAACTGTCATGCACGGTAATACTTAGAGTGACAATAGAGCTGCAAAATTTGCCTCCCATAAAAGTAGCGGCAAAGCTTTACCAATTGTGGAGAGTTCACTGACATCACTTAGTCGAACGTTTAGAGTGCAAAAGTTCTGAAAATCTGTCTCCCATCAAAGCAGAGGTGAAGCAGCACGTTGCTTAACAATCGATGAGTTACACACTACGAGCGTAACCAGAAATGAAAAATGTTTCATCCATTTTATACCGTTCGCAGAAAAAGTAATTAAAAATAAGCTCTTGCTTTGATACAGCTCCATCAGAAAAAAAATTAAAACTGCACTCGCATGAGGGGACTAGAAAATGATACGTGTTTTCGTTTCGAAAGCTCTTATGTCGCAGACCATTCGATCACAATCCGTCTGTAGTCAGAATAGTTGATCGATTGGACTGCAGGACTGGCTGCGTCAAACTTTGTCCGTAACATTGAGTACAGGATACCGAACGAATACGTATAGGCATAACAATCATTGTTTACTATAACTCACCTTGAATCAAATCCACTCTAACAAAAAATACAAAAATACTTTGATCATAGGATTTATTGTCCTTTTTTGTGAGCGTTTTTATTATATCTTGCCATAATTATTTTACCTCTTAATGAAAAAGGTAAAGGATAAACGGAAAAATACAAAAACAAATAGTTAGTTATTTATTAATATAAAAGGGCTTTTCATTACAATTTAATAAATATTTCATTAACCTCGATAATAATTATATTTTTTTTCTTGTTGCCTTCACAAAAAAGATCTAGAAGATTTCAGATTCAGAATAAATCACACAATTATTTTATAAGCAAGCATCGATTTTATATTTTCATTTAAGATATTTAACATCATTCTTATTTATGTGTAGATCGTAATATCTTTCTACGATTACTCAGTAAGTTCGATAACTTATGTACAGTCTGCCAAAAAGACGACACTCAAAACCTTGTCCCATTCCCACTTCATTATACTAACAAGTCAATAAGAGTTGCGGCGGGTGTCAGTGATCGGCCTCACTGCCAACTCGTGCCCAATGATCTGAAATCACAATACATTAGTCCCGAGGGAGTGCAACCGCGTAGAGTCCACGGCCGGAGATATCGGTGTAATTGTGCTCGCTGGTCCCATTTTGTAATTTAATTACCCTTTGGCCCAAGCGACAACGTCAATTATGAATTGTTCCATTCAACCGTCACCAAGAAATCGTACTTTAGACTTTTATTATTCGTTTCGTATTATAGTTTTTGCTCGACGCTTGTTCAGGTTTTTATTTTTTGCTTAATAGTTTGAACAATGCTTAATAGTCCTAGCGAAAGCTTTTCTCACTAAACTACATAACACGGCTTTAGTTTGTTTTCGTATATCAGAAGGTTTATTATACGTAAAGAGTAAAAATACTGTTATGCAATTACGTTACATTAACGCTGTATTATTGCGTTAAAAGTAATGTCTGTGCACGAAAATTTCTTTCTATGAACGTTGACATTTCAATGTCTAACAACGGTATCACTTAACGTGCAACAAAATTGAGTTTCAAACCCAAATTGCATCAGGTACGCCGCGGGGTGCGTTCGAAGGGTAGGTTTCAAAACGGACGCCGAGCGCACGTCGACGCCAAATGATTTCCGTTAATTACTTGACAGCCCGTAAAATAGCTTGCAGTGGAAATTTTTGTTTACAAAGTGCTTTTGCTTTGTAACGTAGCACGAAAAGTTTGACAGCCTTTAATTCAGTACTCTGTCTGTTGCCATGGTTCTCTCTATAAACAAACATGAAAAATTGTACCGAACGATACTGATATTCGGGATATGCAAAGACCTTGTCAAAATACTGCGGTTTTAACAATATTATTAAACGAATATGATCATTATACCTACAAGATAAAAAGTGTAATCAACTCAATATTACGATTTGATTAGATAATTAAAGAGGGCCGGGAATAATGTATCAAAATATTCGTAGTTGGCCGTTGATAGTGATTTGAGCTTTAACCTCATGTTACATCCGCTAGGGATTCACGTTTTGAAGGAAAAAACTATACAAACAATTAGCTATACTGGCATAAAATGCCGCCGGACTTGGAATATTATTGGAAAAAAATCTAATATTCCTAAAAATATCTACCAATTCAAAGAATTTCTTGTTATACAATTTGCCGATTTGAAGCTATATAATTTATGCTTCATGTCGCTATATGCTATATAATTTATGCTTCAAATCGCTTTTGATTTTGCAGTTTGACATTAAAATGAAACAAATGACGCTGTATTAAAAAAAAACCTGAGCGTTTAAATATGGAATACATTTTTGAAGAACATTTTAGAAACCTAGCGGCCTTCGATTTTTTAGCGAAATACGATTAGGATTTGGTGGCGCGGCCCCGCAAATGCAATTTGCACTGACAAAATTTTGTCAGATTTTTAGAAATATTCAAAATTCGCCTATCGAATAAAACGTTTAGTTCTCTGCAAGTAGAAATTATATCATAAGATAAATAGAGAAAGAATAAATTGAGATTATATAAATTAAAAGAGATTTGACATGGTACGATTTCTTAAAATGATTTTGCAGTGTGTAAACGATTTTATCGTCAATCCTACCCAAAGAGTGCAATAAGCCTGGAAGTAGATCATTTCTCTTCCAAGACACTCTTCTCTTTTCTCCGAGCTCATAAGATTAGGTTCCATATGAACACAAAGGATATTACATAAAGCACATGCATTCAATATTTCTTTTAAGACACACTAGCTTTTACGTTCTGAAATATATCATGTAATAGAATAGAAACTGCATTGACAAGAATTGGGGCAGGTATCTCAACCATGGAAGGGATCCGATTGAGAGCAAGTTGCAATTTTATGAGGGAATGGAAAGTATTTCGCATTGATAGCGAATAAACTGCGTGGTGTCATATAAAATGTAGCATAGCAACGTAACGCGTCGTCTCGAGTGTGGTATCGACTGCCCATATCAAGGATAATATAAGCGTAGTTGTGGTGGAATGGCGCCCTTATAATTAAGGTAATGTCTGATAGACTAATGGTATGTCGCGTCTTGTGGCCTTCCTATTGTTATGTGGCTTGAAGGTCAGCTTTCATATTAGGTTACTTGAGGAATAAGAGGATTTAAAAACCATTTTGTAAAGATGCTCTTAGAAGTATCGAGTTACCTCACCGTAGTAATAATATGAAAGTTCAGTTAGATATGTTAATAAAAGCTTAGTAGCATTTTTACTTGGAACGTACATCTGTCAAGAGAGGGTCTTTCAAAGAATTAATTTGTTTTTGCCTATATTAAGGGTCGGAGGATTCCAAATTACATTAATGAAAAATTCGCAAAATGTAACTTTTACAAAGCCTTCAGATAGAGGATGGGGGTCAAACCCCCTAGCAAGCCCTATAAGTAAGCCCAAGTAACGTTGGCAAACGATTCTTGCAAAATCATTTCGAAAAGGTAATTAATTACAAAGAAGCGGTAAAAACATGCCCCCTCGTTTTCCTAGAAACGGGATTGATTTCTCGCGAAGTTCTTACATCTAAGGTACACACCAGCAGCAATTTTCTAAAACTTTGACTTATGAACTTTCCTCCGATCTTAAAGCTGCACCAGATTAACTCCGGTCCCAGTAACCTTAATAAGATATGATATAGCTACAGATAGCAGATCAAGTAAGAAAATTAAATTTAATACAGTTTGGTGAGATACTTATTTTCATTAGTTGTTCAAACATTTTTAGGAATAAAAAAAAGTATTCACCTAGTTTTTATATTCAATTTTTCTTAATAATTAAGAGTTATAATTAATCTGCGCCCTGCGGTGTTACCCGCGTTGTACCCGTTCCCGTGGGAATTTGGGGATAAAAGAAACCTAAGTTACTCCTTGTTACATTTTCATTTCAAACATTATTAGGTATTCGCTTTGCTCCGGGCAAAGAGAAGGACAGTCACACAGAAAAAAAATTTAGAAATTTTAAAAATTGTTTAGATGTATAGATCATGACTCATTTTTGAACCAAAGACATATACGGTTCAGTGATGGGCAATCACTAAACCTTTTTCGTCACCAGAAGGAATCGCCATCGGCTGGAAGGCCAGGTAGAACTAGGTGTAACTACATAAGAGTATTAGCCGTAAAATATGTATTTAAATTTTGAACCTTTGGGCCTTTTTAGTTTGATCAAATAGTGCAAGAGCCGTACCTAGTTCGGGGACGTCATAGCAATGCACGAGTGTTTGTTTCGGCGCGACGCAGGCGCCGTTTCCCGACCATGCGACTGTATGGCGCCGCCCCTACATTGATAACCCCGGAACGTTGACCCGCTCACATTTGTGTTTACTAAGCTGACTCTACTCACATGCAAACGTTAGTTGCACGTACTAGTTACGAACATTACTTCTTCACGTGCTTTTGGGAAATGAGACTGGTATTTGGACATATGCCTCTCAAAAAGTCCACCTTCATTTCAAAGTAAGTACTTCACTTGCCGAAATTCAATTCAAGGATTTAGGAAGCTAGGGACGGTTAACACTAAGTAGAATCTTATCTTAACAATCATTATTAAGAAAATACAGCTTCAATATTAAGAAAATATGATTGCATTCTAGAGGGCATTTTATCATCTATTATTATTATAGAGATTTTCAAAAATGCACTTCTGTGAACTGGGGCGGGTGTCGGGATCGAAGTACTATCTATAATACGAGGGGTTCTAAAGCAACCAGTTCAAAGAATCGAAAATTCCGATGGAAATTCCTCTTATATTAATTCTCGAATTGCATCATCATTGTTTTGAACGAGAAGCATTTGATCCACCGTCCTTCTAGGAAATAACATAAACAACATTATTTGACGTACAAACTTATAGTGACACCTGTCCCAGTGCCGGTCCGTTTTTTTGTAATGAAATTAGGCTATTCCCACTTTCCAATTTCTTAATGGAACACACATTTGGTTTTGATGACAATAACACAAAAAGCTTCTTTTTTAATTAAATAATTGTTAGAGGATATTCCGTAACATATATATTAAAAAATGGGAAATACCCACTGCGGTCAACTGCTATTTTGAGTCTTATCACTTCCTAACGTCAGGAAAATGACAAGTTCTCAAACTAACAAACAGATTTGATTGATCCAACAATCAATTGACATAATCAAATACTGTCGCGAGTGAAATGTTCAAATAATTTGAAGAATATTTTATACTTTGAACAACTTTTGCTTGACCGAAGGGTAGGCCACGAAAGCACATATTTTTTTACGGTTTCCTTTGAAGATTACGCTTCAAATGTACAGGTGTACCAGGTATTAAGTATTATAGCTGCAACGTTGACTTACTGAACTTTTCACAGAATAGAATTTCGCTGAAATGTTTCAGAATCGGAGCTTGTAAAGCTCCTTCCATCCTTTTCTCAAAGAATTCTTTTAATTTCTTTTCTAAGTACGAACGCAGTACATTTCCACTTACTAGATATTATGTTACTCCATTATTTTCTATTTCGTACGATACAAATTGCACTTAGCGGACAATTTATTTTTATTTTATATTGGGTAAGTTATAATAGTTTAAAAAAAGGGTAGGTATTTTTATAAGGTTGGCTTTGCGGCATTTCTCAAAATTACTTAGTTTCTGGAAAATTGTGACGGTTTACAAGTTGTGAGCCGGCGAATATGAAAGACGAAGATTAAGAAATGCTCGCTTTTTATTAAAATCGCTTAAAACTTGTGTTTACATCAAACATTAAAAATAAAACTTTAGGATGAGATATTGGCGAGGAATGAGTGCCCATGGGCAATGATGAGTTCGGGTCTCCTAATTCTACATTTTAATAACTTCACTGACGGCGCACCACGTTACTCCACTTTTTTAAACATTTAGGTCCACAATTATATTAATCACCGGCATGTCACCGGGATAGTTGGTGACTGATAATACAATACGTATTATAATCACGAGCTTTATTTTAGTAACAATTAGGTATTTAAAATGATAACGGTTCGTGATACTATTTATACGATTCACTCTGTTGATGCGTTTCGAGTGTTTGTTTCGGAGTCGCAATTCATTTAATTAGTAGAAAATAAAAATCATTAGTAGACCCCACTCCTTGCGGCTTGAAGAACAAATAAGATTGATACTTAGTTTACAGTACACTAGTTTTGAATATGAAGCTAGAATATCGAATTTAGTCAGTTAGTGGTAGTACTAACTCTACTGAATTTGAAATTCAAAGTGCACTATTATTTAGTTCTTTTTGAAATTCTTCGCACGTCAATGTCGTCTCGGACGTCTCCCCACTAAGTCTCTCTGTATTAAGTTCACCGATATTCAACCAACTGTAAACACTGGGCTAGACGGGGCTTAATCGCGAATAAGTGTTTACAATGTGTTCATATCGTGATAGTTTAGTGTTATTCTACCAATGTCAATTAGTAAATTAACCTTCGCCGGATTCATGGAATGTTTTCGGAAAGTAAAAGGATGCTTTATTTAACTTTTGTTTACTCAATGAGACAAAATTAGAAAAATAACCACACAAAAATGATAAACAAATAAAATAAAATGTTATTTTATATTTTAATCCTTAGTTACTAAGTAGTACTTAGTAACTAAGGATTAAAATATAAAAAAACATCTTATCAGTATCTTTGATACTTTCTATGTTTCAGAATTAGTTTGTTTGTAAATATTACTGTTAAATTGAGTTGGCAATTCAAATTCCCTTTAGCCTTTTAAAAATAATGAACTGGTTCATTGTTAAGATCTAACTGTCCAACTTGCAGGAAAATAGTCAGCTTATGAAAAGATTAAGTACCTGTCATATTTTAATTTGAAATATTTTTGTATTATAGAAGTTTGTATAATGTTAAGGTTTTAAACATGCTAAAATTTTCAAAGGATACTAGTTTATTTTATATTCTCATGTAAAACGCAAGTAAAATTGAAGACAATTATCAGTAATATTGACAATGATATTGACACTCACTATGGTTTCATTCCCGCAGATATTTGTAACAAGGATTACTTTTCCATAATTGCTTCTCACATTACCGTTATAATCAGTATTGTTATGATTTCTCTTTGATTGCTATATTATGTCGCGCCCGCAGGCGGCCAATTATCTATGTTTATCAGTGCAATATTAATTACCAATTAGGTAACAATAACATGTTGGTATCATACTAACTATAATGTTGTTTTGATATCCTTATGTTAGGGCCGGTTTGAGTAGGGTTTAAGGGTTTTACAGGAATAAACCGGATCGATATGTTGCCGGCGATTGTGTTCACGTCGTTGTTGACGCTTGCCGGTTATAGACAACTAGCAGCGCCCCGCGGTTTTACCCGCGTTGTGCCCGTTCCCGTGGGAATTTCGGGAATTTTTTTACATAAAAACCTTCCTCTTGAATCACTCTACCTATCACAAAAAACCGCATCAAAATCCGTTGCGTAATTTTAAAGATTTAAGCATACAGACAAACAAACAGACAAAATAGCGACTTTGTTTTATACTACGACGAGTATGTAGTGATGTTCTTCTTTACCTCGTATCAAACGATCCCGCCGCTTTTGTTTCTATCTATATGTTCACGCTTATAACAAAAACGACTGAGGTATCAAGACTTTTCCACTTTACCGCTGGAGGATTTTTTTATAACGTTAGACTGAACATAATAAAGTATTTTCTTATAAGCATCATTCTAGTAAAGTTTAGTTCGATTCTGTTACCATAAATATTCTCAATCAAATGTATTGTCTACAATTCTCTCCTCTTAAGGAAACTTTAACTTTACATTTGTTAAGTACTTAAGTTTGCTTTTATTTTACGAATAATCTATAGGTAGCGTTCTTTCCTTTTGCTTGTTGTTGTTGTGAATAATGAAAACTTTGCAATAAAGAACTTTAGAGAAATGTTGGTAGTATCGCCGCGTATACGCAGCTTAAACTTGACGCTAGTACCTTTAGGTATGCCCACAGGTATGCCTAAACAGTGTGCTGGTAACGAAAGAGAGGTAAGAAACTTGATGACACGTCGAGCCGGATGTACGTACGGGCATGACGATGTCCATAAATAAGGTATAGTGCGAACATGGCTTTCAGTTTTCGCTATAAAAAAACAAGTAAAAAGGTGTTGTTTGTCAATATTTTATGTGCTGAAATTCTCTAAAAACGGCTCCGTTGTTAGGTCGTTCAAATATACAGCCTACGCAAGTAGTTCTTATTTGAAATAAAAAATGTAGTCTAGACGCATAAAATATAACGAATGGTTTACTACGTTCTATTGAAATATATAAAAATTGCGTCTTGTTATCTCTTAATGAATACGATAGCAAAGCGCAGCTCTAGAGCTTGTGGAAACATGGACAAAAGGTATAATATTGAAAGGACTCTTACCTAGAAAATAGTACAAAGTGGTTACTATAGTTACAATACAACAATATGATAATGATGCTACTTAAGCTTTCAGCTCGAGTGAGCTTCTAAGGGCATTAACTGATCAGTAAACATTTATTTCCCAGTATTTTCAACCGTTAGACTTAAGAGGCTATATGACAAATATGCTCAGGAAAATATGAGCCCGGCGTATTGTCTGAAAGGGTACTTGCAGACGGCTAGACAACAAATACAACGTTCACTTAATATGATCGCTGATATTATTTCAATCTAAGTCGCTCGTACAACGTTATCTTAATACTAGATACTTTATCCGTTGACTGTCAAAACTATGGACTTGGCCAAAACCTTATTATGACTGTTAGAGCGTTTGTCCACCGCCGCCGGCACCGGACCGTCACCGGGAACGAGATTATTTCGGCCCGAGTTTATTATGACGTGACGGATGTGCGGTGGTCACGCGGCTAAAGCAAAACGCTCTAAATGTATCTACCGCTACTTCGGCGCCGTCTCATCTCTTTCCCGGTGACGGTCCGGTGCCGGCGGCGGTGGACAAACGCTCTTACATTAGTCAAATGACTTACTGTAATCGCACCATACTGTGCCAGTGTTAGCCTGGTATAACCTAGTACACCCGAGGTTAAGTTTTTGCTTAGCGTTAATATTTTGGTGTGAAAAGGCTACACTTATAAGGATAAGTCCTATAAATAAACTATCTTTTTGTTATTAATTTTATGTTATTTATTATTAAAACCGTTGAGTAGTTCTTACGAGAAAGTAACATACTTCTATCCATCCACGTATCTATCTTCATAATATCAGAGTATCAGGTGTTTGGTGCCAACGTGTTAACTTGACAGCAGCTTTTCAAAATAAGATTCCAACAAGTGTGGAATTACATAGTTCCGTTGAAAAGGGTGCAAGATGCTTTGTTCAGTCAGTCTAGAGAGGAGGGTATTGTTCTAATGTAAATACAGTATTTACTTTCACCAAAATCCGTTTAATATTTACCAACAAATAAATATTTACATTTTGTTTCGTGAAACAGTAATTAATTAATCTCTCCCCACGTTTCCAATAGTTGTAAATTATGAATACACGTTTTGAAGTATTTAATGTTTCCCCGAAATGTTTCGGAGAATTTGAACGAAGGATGCGCTTCCCTGCATTTAATAAAATCGCCTGCAAAATGTTGTTACATATTTTCTATTGAAGGGCGTCCATTATACATAAATTTTATTTGAATTTTAATATTGAAATTTTAATGCGATGTTTTCCGAGTATTATTCTTAAAGTTATTAACGTACAGGGGCTTTATAATGAAATACAATGTGTTGGAGTAGTGCGAAAATTAAAAATAGTTTGAAACCGCATTCTCTATCTA
Organism: Cyclophora punctaria; assembly: GCA_951394245.1. Lineage (NCBI taxonomy): Eukaryota > Metazoa > Arthropoda > Insecta > Lepidoptera > Geometridae > Cyclophora > Cyclophora punctaria. Next base: position 2,124,841 of record OX596167.1, on the reverse strand, counting down.
CATGTATCTAGGTAGTAATATGATAAAGCGGTAGTATGTTCTTTGTTTGTTTGAACGTGTTAATCTCGGAAACTACCAATGCGACTTGAATAATTCGTTTAGAAATGGATAGCCACATTAAGCGGAAGGATTACATGCTGTTTGTCATGCCATGAGAACTCTCCGCGGGAACGAGAACAACCTGGATAAAACCGCAGGTCGCTGCTAGTTTTTAAATATAGCATAATACCGATACCAGACCTTTTATCAAACAATATGAACTCATCGACCACATAATTGTCCACTGACCTGCTCAAACCTTCTTGAATAATTTCGAATTAATTTTCATTCACACCAAAGATATTTAAGGAGTGCAAAATAGACGCCTCACAAAACGCCATTTATATACCTACGGTGGATTCGTTAAACTTGAACCTGAAGCGAACTGCCTTATGTATACATACGTGTGCACCGCGGATTCACCCGCATGCTCCTATGGGAATTTCAAAATGAAAATTAGCCTGTTTCGGGCAAAGGCCTCTAATCTCACTGAAGATATACTTATACGGTAACTGTGTCCGGCTTCGAGAAGCTATATCTACAAACGTATTTCAAACTTTGGTGAAAACGCAACCGACAGAAAGATTTCCTTTCACAGTTATAGTAATGGCTAGATGTGTCGGTATTACCGACGTTTTACCCTTTTCGGCTTGCAATGTGGAAAAACAGTAGTGGAAAAAGTAGTTAAGTAGCTTATGTATTATTCCACACCGTAACCTATGCCAATTTTTATTCAATTTTACAGTTTTTACGTGAAAGAGTAACACAAATCCAATCGCACACGCTTTCCTATTGATAATTCGTAGAAAGCGCTAGAACTCTCGGAGCTCTACGCAATTTATTGAAGCGGAAAAGTTAATGTTTGCACTTGACGCAACATACAATACAATACGTAGAGTTGTTTTGTCGAGATGTGAGTGTGTGTTTTGTTTTTGTTTTTGATGAGCCTACAACCTTTATTATGAGAAATAAGATGCAATACATAATAGCAGCGCGCTCTGTTTTAATCTGTTACTGTGATGTATTCGTTCCCTATGAGTATTTTAGGATCAAAGTATACAAAATGTCTCATCCGACTGTCAGATAGCGAGGATATAAGAGCATTTAAGCAAACTCTTTAGATTTAACATATAATTATACCTGGTTTCTTAATGGTGTCTTCCGTGACCACGGTTCCAGTAAAATGGCTGAAATGACAGATAACAATGTAAATAGAGGCGAAGTGAATCCGTAAACGTAGTTTCAATTCAAAATAGTTACACCTGTAGATTATACTTTAACAAGCAGAAAATTAAAGTTCGACACGGTAATAGCTTTTCCGCCCGATTCGTGTTATATTTCCGTATTATTAATTCAAAGCCCAACAATTTTACACCACTAGATATTACTGTAACAATCTACTATTAACTGTAATTTACGAGAAATTACGTTCGCGAAACTGCACATTTAAACTAATGACGGTAAATGTTCTGTTTAATTTTTTTTTCCAGTGATTTGAAAGAAAGTGCGTTCACTAAGTTGGACCTGGTGGAGTACTTCAGCCTGGCCGACAACTCCCTGGTGGAGATGCCGCGACAAGTGCTCCAGCACCTTCCTCACGTCAAGACCTTGGATCTATGCAGGAACAAAATCACCAAACTCACTGAGGATGACTTCAGAGTAAGTTACACTATTCATGATTAAAAATCAATATTTTTCATCTCAGATTTCGGGTACAACGCGGGTGAAACCGCGGGACGCTGCTAGTTACATTTATATTGATTAATTCATTAATTAATTTCGAGAAGGTGAGTGGCCAACCCTGGTGGCGGAGTTTTTAGACCGCCTAAAGGCGTCCGACATGGTCTGACGATTGAAACAACCGGGACCGTCGGCTTGACGAGTCCTCCGAAGCACTTTAGCGCTCAGATAGAAATGCCACTATCGGCCACCCATTCAAGTAGGGGTCGAGCTGCACGTTGCTTAACAATTGCAATGAACTTCGCTTAGTCAAACTACGCCACGAGCGCTACAACATTACATTTGTCGATTTAATTCACTTCTCCATTTGGACAATAATATAAATCTATTTTCAATTTTGATCACTTTACGTTGCTTCGTTAAGGTAGTGCAATGCAGGTAAAGCTATTTCGAATTTACATAGAATGTAATCCTATCTTGAGTGAATATTCAGAAGGACGGGAGGTAGAGTACAGTTGTGACCTATTCTGGTGGTAGACGTGATCATGTTTCAGTAGAAAGCATAGTATAAGTATTAGCAGACTTAATAATTAAGTTAAATAAGTGTGGGTACATATTAAAAGCACATTCACACTGTGTTGGGGCAATCAAATAATTCTTTCACTACGACCTTCTCGCTTAAACCTGATAGAAGGTTCTTTTGAAATTAACCAATCGGATGTCATCAAGATACAAAGTTCAATACTGAGCTCCACCAATTATTTTGTCTAATACTGTATCTTTAAACTGAAAAGGGTTTATTTCTGTGTCAATAACGACAGCATGCAAGTTCAATTAAATTAAGTAATTATATTGACAACCGCTTAGGTAAATAAGCGCTTGTTATGGGTACTAGATTCTATCTGCCCATTGCACGCTGGCATTGGAGATGTCGTTATATTTACATTCGGACTTTCCGAGATTGCATGCAATAGAATACAGACAAATTAATTATCTAGCAGCGCCCGCGGTTTTACCTGCGTTGTGGCCGTTCCCGTGTAGTTTAGTAATGTGGCTATCAATTACAAAAACAATTATTCGAATCGGATTTGTAATTTCCGAGATTAGCACGTTCGAGGTCTTGTGCTTTATTATATTAGCATAGATTATCGTCTGTTTGTTGTAAATCATTTAACTGTACAGAACTAATTCACACACGGATTTATAGGCCAACTAACCTCTAAAAGCTTATACGAAATTCAACTTACTGATCTAATACAATAAAAAAAATGACTTTTTCATAAAAAAACTATAACCTGTACTAAAAATAGGATAGAACTATACTTAATATAGATAGTATACTAAAAATAGTATAGCAGCAATTCCTATAATAGAAATATATTTTATTTTCGATATCATTTCTAGCAAGTACTGGGATTTAAAGGAATTGTCACTAAGATATAATTGCATGCAAGCTGAGACTAGAAATAAACATCTCTGTTTCATTTACCGCCGGAACGAGATGAACCAGGTATAAGTCCCTTATATTATTGTCACTGCACTTTTATTATACAATTTTTGCCGTAACTATTTTGGCACCCCCAAAGGGTGTGTTGCACCACGATAAATATTACTGATCCCTCATATAAAGGGTGCCGCTGACGGTATTTGATGAAATTGATATGAACGCGAGATGCACTTTGTTTATATTTCGGAGTTCAACCGGGATCATTTTCCATACGTGCGAAACTGTGGTGAAAGGGGTAAAGCCGGCGTAAATGTATTTTACTGATATTCATTCATAAAGAATGTCACATTAATTCCCGTTCGGAGCTTGGAATATGCATAGTATTCATTAATTAATTTCTGCTGCGTGTGACTGATTTGAGCCATTGTGTGGTTAATCAAATAATGGATACTTTATACATGAGAGACAGAAATGGACGTGTGTTTGTTTGTAAATTATTAATTTAGAGTTTGGATATCTATGAAATCATTTTGACTATTAAAAGCTTACGTAACTATTGATAAACTAAAAACTAACGAATTTATTGAAGTTATAACGAATTTATAGTCTTTTATTCGATTTTTAAGAGTAGGGGCTCGGGTGGTTACATCATATATCTTTGATTTTTGAAGTAATAACGAATACCTTTTTGTTGTGTATACCTAGCAGAACAATTCAAATTTCACTCATTTTTACACTTTAATCGTTAACAAAAACTATTTGTGGCTTGTAAAGTTATACATTTTGTAGCGAACCAACCCAATAATGCGCTTGTGTAGTTATCAGTTAATTTGGATTCCATCATACAAGCTTAGAACTTATAATAATCCAATTAAAATGATATGAACACGTTGTATACAAGTATACTCGTAAACACGAAAATAAGCTTAGAGCTTAGTTTGGGCCTAACAAACCTTTGTGAATGTAACAATGTAGAGGTAAATGTGTTTTAATACTTTGTCATATTATTTATTCTATTTGAAATTTGGAATTGAAATCTTATTAGGTATATTATATGTTATTTCATGGTCGCCTGTACCACAATCTAACTGTTAATTTCCTTAAACTCATTAACTTATATCATCTCATTTAATCATACATATCATTAGTTCATTTTGGTTGTCGGTCGCTGATGACCTAGTTGTTTTAGCGACCTTAAATAAATACATTAAAAAAAAAAAAAGCTGTAGAGTTTGTTTTTGTTTTGTTTTTGTTTTTTGAACGCACTAATCTATGCAAATACCAATCGGATTCGAATAATTGTCTTTGGATATGATAGCCACATACTTACACAAGGGAGGGTTACTACTTTATAGATATCTACCCTTAACCAAGTAAGTCGTAAGTTTTACTTAAAACTGAGGCAGATACCTCAGTAGGTCGCAGCTGATGTCCTGCTGAGGCCGAGACCTCAGTAAAACGCCGGTTTCCAGAGATGAGAGATGGAACATTACAGGCTAATACTGTAATATCCGTAATTTCAGGACATACAAGAAGTGGAGCACTTGTTGGTGGCGGATAACCAGATATCCAAGATTGAGAGGGATGCGGTGCCCAAGGCCTTGAAGCACGTTCACCTGGGGCTGAACAAGTTGGCTTCCCTGAACGGAGCCCTAAGAGACCTGGACGACTTGGAGTGGATCTTCATCAATGCAAACCATCTGAAATCTATTGAAAATGAACTGCCTATTGTAAGTATTACTGTCAGATATTATTGATAGTAATATCGATAGCTGCAATCAGTTTTCTTTAAAGATAGTGTAGGCCCAATATTACAAAATATAGAACCTATTTAGTCACATGTAATTTAGTACTTTGTCATAGTATAAAATTGAAAATTCTCCTATTAACTTGAAGGTATCTACTATAGGTATATCATATCAATTTTTGGATTATATGTTCTGACTCTGCATAACATTTTCATGAGTTTATTGTGTCACTAGCCGTGCCCCGCATCGTTACCCGCGGTATTACACGTTCCCGCGGGAATTCCGGGATAGATATATACTATTGAAGTTTATGATCAACGTATGCGAGGATAAGAACTCGAAAGCTCATATTTTCATCCGACTTGCGTCAAATTTATCGTCACTGCTCAGGTCCTATGTGTCTTATCGTTATGTTATATAGCCTATAACCTGCCCAGGAGTATGGACTACATTCGTACCAAGTTTGTTTAAAATCCGTTCAGTAGTTTTTGACCCATGCGTGCACATACAGACGGATAGACAGACAGACAAAATATTGATTGCATTTTTGGCATCAGTATCGATCACCATTCATCCTCCAATATAAATTTTGAATATATATTGAATGTACAGAATTGACCTCTCTACAGTTTTATTATAAGAAAAGTATATAGATATAGAAGATATAAATCTTTTTGAAATCATCGTAAAAATGCAGTTGTATAATTTGGAACTTCTTCGACATATTATTTAGACATTAGGGTGTTTTCACAGGTACCAAAATTGCAGTAGCGGCAATTGCAGTTGCGTTATGATACTGGTTATCGAAGTTATCGATGTGGTTTTGTTGTCCCTTGTAGTTGCAATGTGGTAACATTCTGCAAGCACATTAGTTTGCGAACTTCTGTGTTTGCAGAGTACTGCCACATTTGCTTGCAGTATATGTCGCTGGTGGTTACGTCAATACTACAATTCTTTTCATAATAAGCGCCCGTCCTCGTGTGGTTGTGGTAAGTTCACAAACACCCTTACCTGTCTGAGAGCTTTTGGGCCCCTCTCAATTATATTGATTGCTCTGTACATTGCGTCGAATAATTAGCCCTCGAACGCAGCCCCTACGGTCAGGGATGATTAGTTAAATACGTCATCCGATGCATGTTGTAAATGTACGAATATATCCGGGCTACGCTTTTGTGAAGTTACATTTCAGAGGCATGATATTATCATGCCTCTGAATACGTTAATAATGATATCACAAACACGTTTATTATTTGATTATATACTTAAAAACGGAAGAGATTCTCTTTTCTCGTGTTTCTTTTTTAATGTAGAGATGTGCTGGATAACTTTCTTAATTAAGGACTGACTAACCGAGCCCGCGGTGTACCCGTTCCCGCGGGAATTTCGGGATAAAATATCCCATGTGTTATTCTGATACCTATATTAAGTAATTTAAAGTTTCATCAAAATCCGTCTAGTAGTTTTTGGTGAAAGAGTAACAAACATACGTATACATCCATCCTCACAAACTATCCCATTTAATAACACCTATTACCTAATAGGATATTGAAAATGTGTTCGACAAGCCTGTTGTGCAGTAGCCTGTAAGACTGATTAGTGTCGGAGGTTATGAATTTGATTACCACCCGGCGTGTTTATTATTAGTTATATTTAAACTAGCGCCCTTGGTTGTTCCCGCGTAGAGCCCGTTCCCGTGGGAATTTCGGCAATTTTTATACATATAAACCTTCCTTTTGAATCACTCTACCTTCTATAAAACCGCGTCAAAATCCATTGCGTAGTTTTGAAGATTTAAGCATACATAGGGACAGACAGACAGTCAGACAGCGGAAAGCGACTTTGTATTATATGTACTATGTAGTGATGAGGTTTGTCTGTCTGTACTGATATATTCAGTGAGATGACAGGCCTTTGCCCAGAGTGGGACATTGCAGACACTTACTTACTTAATGAGGTTCATTAAAATACCAGTAATAATTTATACCAGACGGTAGGCGGACCGCCTACCGCCGCGGTAGACAGTAGGCGGATTTTTATTTATAGTGGTTACCTATTACATTGTTTCAGAAAGCTAAAAGAATATCCCTGATTCACGCAGCTAACAACGAACTGTTGAATCTCCCTAAGGATCTGAAACAGATGCCTTCCCTAGAGTCCCTTTACTTCTACGGGAATAATATCAAGTCTCTGGAAGGAGCCCTGCAGAAGTCCAGGAGGTTGATGCGGATTGGACTGTCTTTCAATAAGATTGAATTTGTAAGTACATTTTGAATTATATTTGTTTTAATTTTGAGTTAATTTTATCCATAACAATATTATAGAGAGGAAAGATTTGTAAGTTTGTTTATTTGTACGAGTATGTTCGAGCTAATCTCGTCCGATCTGAATAATTCATTTTGTTATAGATTTTTCCTCCCAAAATTCCTATCAGAACGGACACAATGCCGACAAAACCACGGGGCTAGTTTTTTATAAAGTATTAGGCATATCCGGTTACACCATTTATAACTCTAGAGCTGTTGTATGTATATCTTTATTTGGTTTTTGTCATAGCCCCGAATAGCAGAACTACCAAAACTAGGTAATTTAAGTACGCTGCGGGTGAATCCGCGGGCAGCAGCTAGTAACTCATAAGATAACGTATTGAACAAAGAATGTTCAGATAAAACTGTATTTCAATTTCGTAATTTTTGGATCACTCATTCATTACAAACCTATTTATAAAACTTACTTAAGATTATTAAAGCTCTTAATAAATAAACCATATTTTCGTTTACTCCCACCTGTTCTGTTGAGTAGTTCTGTTGACAGAACTACTGGGACTTTTTTTACCATTAGATCTGTGACTTAAAAGCTAAGATTCACCTGCCTTTTATCTAGTAAAAAAAAAATAACCCTAACCTACCGAATAGTTAGTATTGTCAACAGAACTACTCAACAGAACAAGTGAGAATTGTATTCCCAATTGTTTTGTGGACAAAACTAATGGTAAAAAAGTCCCAGTAGTTCTGTCAACAGAACTACTCAACAGAACAGGTGGGAGTAAACTCATATTTTGCCTATTAGGTTAGAAATATCACTTGATAAGTGTGTTACTTTTCCGCACCAACGTTCGCTACTACCTGACCTGAAATAACAATTTAACGAAGTTACCCTCGGAAACCTTGAGCCATGCAATACCTAGCCCATACAGGCTAGTCTCAGCGGCGACGCGCGACGTTAACATTTCATGTTTCTTGACACTGTAAATGAAAACAGTCTAGTCTGTATCTTTGCATTTCACAGCTCGCCGAAGACGAGTTCACTGAGGCGGAAAAACTAGCCGATTTGGATATAGCGTACAATCAGTTGAAGTCTCTCAACGGATCCCTGCGCAGCTTGAAATCCCTACGATATCTGAACTTGACCCACAACTCTATGGTAGAGTTTTCATTGCAAGAAATTAAAGGACTCAAAAAGTTGTCCGTCATAGATTTATCCCACAACAAAATAACGAGAATCACTGGAAATATGGAAGTAAGTAACTGCGAAGTTATGTACTTTCATTTGGGCTTTTGAAATGTTTTTGGCATGCGTTTTTCACCCCGACGCGACGCAATGTATCTCTGTGTGAGTATATTTGTGTGGGTAGTAAAAGCTATACGTCCATTTCAATTTAGTTTTTATTTTGTGTGTCATTGAAAGGATTACCTTTCAACTTAAATTGGGAGTGAATATAAAAGGGTTTAATATTGACAAATATTCGGTTTTATACGTAACAAAAATATTTTCAGAACTTAGTAGACATGGAAACCAGGGTGCTTGAGCTCCGGTTGGACCACAACTACATCTTAAGCCTAGGAGGGGCTCTGATGGGTCTACACGGCCTCCTGCGACTCAACTTGAGCAACAACTTGCTGCAACAAATATCGCCCGACGACTTGATTGGGCTCGAAGATCTACGGCTACTGGATGTGTCACATAACCATATTACGACTCTAGAAGAGACTTCAAAGGTTTGTTACAGGAGAGCTAAGCGATTTAACGTAAATATTCGTTGCGAATTGCGTTTAATATATCTATGATTTTGGTCTATGTCTTAAGCTGTGGGTTGTTTGCAGACGTTCCTGCCTTCTCTTGAAGAGCTCATAGCCCATCACAATAACATCACGATGTTGGATAAAGACTTCCATGGGTTGCCTTCTCTTTGCATCGCTGATTTGTCCTACAATCAGATCCAGAGTGTGAACTACGACCTCGTCTCCAAGACCAGATGCACCATCAACGGAATCCCAGGTCTGCTGAAGATATATCTTCAAGGTATGCTTATATATAAGTAACTAAGTTATGTATTGTACTTTTTATCTTAGTGCTTAATTTGTAAAATGTAAATCTTAATTTCTGCGCTGCGAATATGATACCTATATGCGAATTTGCTTTTGCGGATGCATTATGCATGCGTGTGTGTGTGTGTGTGTGTGTGTGTGACTTTTGTAAAACTCAGCAAATGACTAGAATATTCCTGGAATATATTATTGTTCAACTAGTAGAATATATTAGTGAAACATGAATATATTGCGAATTCATTGATTTTCATATTGAACAATGATGCTTTGTGACACTTTGTTTTTAATGTACTATATCGAGCTATTTCATTATAATTCGCACAATATTTTACATTGTTCGATGTAAAAGTAGTTTGGTATAAGGTACAAGCGTAAGACACTATATTGTCTGTACTTATACAGTTAAAATATCTGCTTGAACACCACCTACTAGAGAAGTAAGTGCTTCGCTCTTCCGTGTTGAGTTGTATGGTAATGTGTGTTTCAAGAAATAATGTGCCCACTTGAGCTTTACGACTCTAACTAAGTACTCGTGTTAGATTATGTTAAAGGCATCCAATAGTTCTAGTAAAATAAAATATCGGTTTCTAGGATTTTAAAATCTGTTTATTATATGAATATACCTACGTAGTTAAGTAAGTTGTTGAACATTGTTTCAGACAACCCGGTGTTATGCGACGAGCGGCTCTATGAGTTGGTGACAGTTTTGGAAAGCGGTAACGCGCGGTTGAGCGGCGTGTCGCGGTGTTCCGCCGCGCAGACCGCGTCGCCGGTGCTGATGAGGGCGTTGAATGATGTGCAGGGTCCGGCGCCGCTGGTGGTGGTCGCGCAGGAGCCCGAGCCCGCCATGCCGCAGCTGGTGTACCGCCGCGTGGGAGCCCTCATCGGGCACGTGCTGCCGCGCGAGGGCGGCCTGCCCGTGCTCGTGGAGCCCCCCGTCACCCTGCCCCCCGCCGCTGCCAACCTCGTGGTCAAGTGGGCGGACGGCGAGGAGCGCGCGCATCCACTCGCAGACCTCCGCCTGCGCGATATAAACGCTGCCCCGCAGTGAACCGCCCCATTCGCACCGTCGCTGAAGAGCCAGCCGCTCCACTCGCGATACTTCCTACCCGCGACCCGCGACTTCCGAATAACTCCTTCATCTATACGTTGTAAATAGAAGTATTAGATATCACGTCAGTTATTAACTTCGAGTGTTTCGCGACTGTAACGGTTATTTTTCGCGTAGCTTCAAATGGACGACCCCATAGTAACTATGTTCAAGGTTTTCAAAGTAAGTACTAGTTGTAACTTTTATTCGCTTGCTTTCTTTAGTTTTTTGATAGATTTTCGTCGGATTAACGCAGTTTAATTTTTTGATTAAAAATTAATAAACTTTGCTTCTGTTCTTAAAGTTGCTCCCTATTTTTCGCGGTTTTTCGTTGTCTGAAGCTAAGAAGTTTCGCACCAACTCGCCGACCTGTTGATAGCAGCGTCGCCGGAAAAGGACAGAAACTTTGTGCGCACACTTTGTACGCGACGCGAAATTATTATTTTACTCATTTTACGCGGAAATTTTGGTGATCATATTTTTTCAGAATATTTAAAAAATTCAGAATATAACTTTAAAAAAATTGTCCTGTAATTAAAAAAATATAGTTTGCGTGAAAATAATTTGTTACATGCGGAACTCTTTCATTATAGTCATTTTGTTCACATTTCTTTTTGTTTAATTTGCGTAATGTACTTCTCATTATAATTCTACGTAAGTTGTATTATAATAAACAAAAACGTTATGTCTAACTTTTTCACTTTTACATTTTTTTCGATAAAAACCACAAGTTTGAAAAATTAAATGCGGGCTAAAAAACATAAAAGTACAATAAAATTTGTCCAAAAACAAAAAGATAAAAACAAAAAAGTATAGTCATATCGTCTAGTAGCTGCAGTGCAACATACCGACTTACAAACACACATACCGATCAAACGTATACCCCCACTTTTGCGACGGGGCGCGGTAATCAAAAGTTCTTTCTTAAATAAAAAAAAGCATCAGTCGTAAAACTATTCAATACACCAAAAAATCATAAATATCAAACAACTTAAATATGAAATATAATGAGAAGTGCTTCTTATATTATGAATATTTAATGTAGATATGCTGTGTGGGGGGAAAATGGCTACTTTTATTAACTTTTTCACAAGTTTCACAAGAACTTTTAAGTATTGTCCGGTACGAAAAACTTAGAAAAATGGTTAATAAATGTAGCCGGTATGAGTGTAGATATAAATAATAAATGTGCCGCTGTCCGTCGGCATCGTGTGTACTTTATATTGTACTTGGTTCTATGCCACTATCCGAGCCCGGTGGTACCCAAACTTGACTCAATATCAACCAAAGATCAAACAAGACAGTTCTCGTAATGTACATAAAACAATAACATTATGTATTAGTTGAAATTACCAAAGATATGTACTAATTAGGTAAAGAATTTAATATACGAACCACTAGTACCTATTAGACCCTATTATTTTATTGCACATACATTTAAAAACTATTACAGAAGTAGGTAGGTACCTAAAATTAATTTATGTAATGAAATAAATTTAAGATTAGTTACTTTTATTAGTGTAATTTATAATGTCGATTAACACCTACTAATAAAAACAATAAAAAACCAATTCTTGTTTATTTATTTGTGTTTTTGCAACCCTCATTCTTATAATACCCGAATTATATTCCTAAACCTATAACTAGCGCAAGCACGTTGTCCCACAGAGGCCCCGTTCGCGGGGACGACGGTCCTTTAATTAAATATTAAAATGTCTTCCCGTTGTCCCCGTACTCTGAAGGTGACCTGTCTGGTTTAGGTGAGGTTAGAACTGTGACCACGTTGACCTTAACGAAGTAAGTTTCAATAGGCATTAAATTTAATGACCGCTGTCTCCGTGGTCAGGGACATGGGGACAAAGGGCATAAGCCCTATTCCAGTGTTTACTCAAATTTAAAGAATAAAATGGGACACTGATGGATAGAAGAGGTGTATTTTTCTAATTACAATTACATATTAGTTATATATATTGTATAATAGCAGCGCCCCGCGGTTTTACCCGCGTTGGGCCCGTTCCCGTGGGAATTTGGAGATTTTTTGTACTTAGAAACCTTCCTCTTGAATCACTCTATCTATTTTTTAAAAATATCAAAATTCGTTGCGTAGTTTTAAAGATCTAAGCCTACATAGGGACAGACAGACAGCGGAAAGTGACTTTTTTTATACTAGTATGTATCTAGTGATTGAGTTTTATATTAGTATTCTCGCAGAGCCCCTACAAAGGCTTTGCGGAACCCCAGGGCTCCGCGGAGCACAGTTTGAGGATGACTGAATAGACCTATTTCAATCTACGCCAACTTATGTAACTGTCGATTGGAATTCGATTCCTTCTATTTCAATTCACTCGAGTTAATCTAAACTTATATAATGTTAGAAAGAAAGGTTTTTATCTGTGGTTTTTATACTTCAATGTAAATACTCTATGGTCGAGTAAACTCACTTGACAGAGTTTAAAATCTGTAATCTGTTCTTATTGTGTTATCTGTGTTAATTGATTGTAAAATGCTGTGTCATAGATTTATCTCTGATGGTTCTAAATAAATCTATTTTTACCAAAAATCCAAGTATCAGTGAATACATTCCACATCTTTATTCAAGATAACTGCGTGCAAGTTTGTTGGTGAGAACAGTGAGCTATACAGCTATAGGCTCACACCAACAGGTTATGGGCCGTTCGTGAGTTTTTCCTGATAGCGAATCTTGGACAGAGATCGTGATCGAAGACACAATTATGGTCAATAGCAGTGCAAGTACGAGTAGTACAACTAGTACGATGTCTAGTAGTAGCTTACCTGCATTCGAGAAGTTAGAGGGCTCGTCAAATTATTCGACGTGGAAATTTTTAATGCAGATGTCGTTAGTTCATGACGATCTGTGGACCTACGTAACAACTACGCCAGCTGTCACAGATGTAGAAGCTACAAAGAGAGACCAGAGGGCTCGCGCTAAGATCTGTCTTATGATAAATACTGATCTACTAGTATACGTACAAGGGGCTAAGACTGCTAAAGAGGCTTGGCAAGCATTAGAGAACAATTGCCAAGATAAAGGAGTGATAAATAGATGTCGGTTGTTGGGAAACCTTGTCAGCTTGAAGCTAGAGCAATTCAGCTGTATAAAGGACTATGTCACCACTTTGATGAAGGTAGCTCAGCAGTTACGTGACATCGGTAAGGAAGTAGACGATGAACTGCTAGCAGCGATCATGCTACAAGGTCTTACTGAAGAATATGCACCGCTGAAAATGACAATAGAGAATGCCAACATCACACTGACATCAAATTATGTCAAAACCAAACTGCTTCAACAGGATAGTCCAATACCTTCGACATCCAACGAGAATGCTTTGATTGCAAGAGATAACCGTTCAAGATACAAGGGTAGTTCTTCGAACAGTGGAGGCAATAATAAGCAAACGCAGCGGAAGCGTGAGAAGCAGAAGAAAGAAATAAAATGTTTTGTGTGTGGAGGACCACATAAAGCATTGAGTTGTCCCAAGAATCCCAATGTAAACAAAGAAAAGAAGGAATCTACATTACTTGCATACAGCACCATGGACAGCAGCAACAATGAGTGGATAGTAGACTCAGGAGCGTCATCTATCATGACCTATCGGAAGGATTGGCTGACTAGTTATAAAGACTTTAGTAAAGTGCAGGACATTAGTGTAGCTAATGGTCAGAAGTTGTATGCATATGGTTCAGGAAATGTCGTTAATAATGGTAGTATGCAATTCGGAGTAAAAGAGGTAAAGTATGTTCCTGGATTGTCTGCGAATCTATTGAGTGTGGATACATTGGTGAATAGAAACAAAGTAGTTGTATTTTCCGAGAGAGGGTGTGATATATATGACAAGGATGAATGTTGTATAAAAGGAGGAGTGAGTTACAACTGTAAAAGTGAGAATGGAATTTACAAGTTTAAATCCAATATTACAGAACCTGACTCAGCATTTGCAGTTTCTTTGCCTGATGAATACGAGCTTTGGCATAAGAGACTGGCACACCTTGGAATACCTAACATGAAGCTGTTGAGAGATGGTATGGCGACAGGAGTAAGTTTCCAAAATCCGGATCCCTTACAATGTGAGCCCTGCTTGCTAGGTAAGCAAACACGAACACCATTTAATAAGAACAGTACAACGAGAGCAAATCAAGTACTTGAGCTTATACATTCAGACATTTGTGGTCCAATGAGTACGGACTCACACGGTGGCATGAAATATTTTCTTTTATTTATTGATGATAAAACGCGGTACACTTTCGTTTATTTTTTGAAGAAGAAGAGTGAAGTTTTTTCCAAGATAGTGGAATTCAAGTCACTTGTAGAAAATCAAATGAATAAAAAGATTAAAATATTTCGGTCTGATAATGGAAAGGAGTTCGTGAATAAAGAGGTTAGTCAACTATTTAGAGAAAATGGGATTATTCATCAGCTAACCGTTGACTACTGCCCCGAACAAAATGGCGTTGCAGAACGTGCTAACCGCACTTTAGTTGAGAAGGCTAGGTGTATGCTAGAGGAAGCATGCTTAGACAGAAAATACTGGGCAGAAGCTGTAAATACAGCAGTGTATTTGAAGAACCGCTCACCCACAAAGGCTGTTGAGGTGACTCCCTATGAAGCTTGGTCAGGACAAAAACCCGACTTACGTAATCTGAAAGTTTTTGGGTGTAAAGCTTTCATGCACATTGACAAAGCTAAACGCAAAAAGCTCGATGCGAAGAGCAAGGAGATGATCTTCGTAGGATATTGCGCAGAGTCCAAAGGATATAGGCTTTGTGACCCCATCACAGCTAAGTTTCAGAAGTCAAGAGATGTGATGTTTTTCGAGAACCAGTTCTTCAATAAAAGAGAAAAAGTAGTTCCAGAAGAGAATGCTCCTAGTGAATTTCTAAATGTTGAAATACATCGAAATGAAAGGCAGCAGGAACTGACGCAAAATAACAGTAACTCTGGTGAGGAGATTACTACGACAGAAACTATGGATAACGAAGAAAATTTTGAAGATTGTACTGAAGATGCTACAATAGAAGAGATTCAAGTCGAAAGAGACGAGACACTTGAAACCGTTAACGTTCAGGAGGAGCGATTGCCACCTGAAACACAAGTGGATAATAACAGGAGATATCCACAACGTGATAGAAAGTCCAAAAGTTACAATGACTTTTATTTATATAATGCCACGGAAGGACACAGTGATGATCCAATCACTGTCGAAGAAGCTCTCAGCAGACATGATAGAGACAAATGGCAGGAAGCCATTAATGCTGAACTAAATGCCCTGAAGAAGAATGGCACTTGGAGCCTAGTCAAGCTGGATAAGTCCCATATTAATTTTAATGTGGTGGATTCCAAATGGATATTTAAAATTAAAAAGGAACAAGGAGGGAAAGAGAGATATAAAGCTAGACTAGTAGCTCGTGGTTTTTCACAGAAATTTGGACATGACTACACGGAGACTTTCTCGCCTGTGATTCGGCACAGCACATTGAGACTATTATTTGCTATTGCTGTTGAGAATGGCCTTTCTATTGATCAGATGGATGTGGTTACAGCATTTCTGTATGGAGATCTAAAGGAAAGAGTTTATTTGAAACAACCGAAGTTTTGTGAAGAGAAAGGCAAAGAGGACTACGTATATCTGTTGAAGAAAGCCCTGTATGGTCTAAAACAGGCACCCAGAGCATGGAATAAGAAACTACATGATGCTCTCATTGAGATGAAGTTCAAGAGATCTGATAATGAACCATGTGTTTACTTCAGAAAAAGAGGCAATAACATTGTCTACATTGCAGTATATGTGGATGATATCTTGATATTTTACGACAATGATATTGAGAAAGAAAAAGTCAAGCACGAATTGAAAACCAAGTTTGAAATGAAGGATTTGGGAAAAGTAGATAACTTTCTAGGAATGAAGATACATCAAGATGGTACTAAGATTACTGTTGATCAGGGTGAATACATTGAGAAAATTCTGAAAGAGTTCGGCATGTCTGACTGTAAACCAGTAAAGACACCGTTAGAGACTGGTAGAAAACTGGAGAGGCCCGTGGAAGAGAATTTCATCCCACCTAAAGATATTCCCTATCAGAGATTAATTGGTTCAGTTATGTATCTTGCTGTTTGCTCGAGACCTGATATAAGTTATGTCGTTGCCTATCTTAGCCAGTTCAACAATTGTTATACAAGTGAACATTGGAGTGTAGCAAAGAGATTATTGAGATACCTGAAGGGTACAATCAATTATAAACTTAATTTTGAGAAGACAGGGAAACGTCTAGTTGGATATGTAGACGCTGATCATGCCGGAGATATCAGTGATAGAAAATCTTTTTCTGGCTATGTATTCATTTATGGAGGAGCTCCTGTATCATGGGAATGCAAGAAGCAACGTACAGTAGCCCTCTCAAGTGCAGAGGCTGAATACATAGCCATGTCTGAAGCATGCAGAGAGTCAACGTTCCTCAAGCGGCTTATAGAAGAGCTTACCGGAAAGGAACGCCAAGCTATCATGCTATATTCTGATAGTCAGTCAGCTATTCAGATAGCGAAGAATCCAGTTCATCATCAACGGACAAAACACATAGATGTGAGATGTCATTACATACGAGATGCATTGAATGATAACATTGTGAAGGTGGAGTACCTGCAGACTGAGGCTATGACTGCAGATATTTTGACAAAGTCCTTGCCACGATGTAAGAATGATTTTTGTGTGAAAGAGATGAATCTGAGTGCTTGATATTGAGGATGCGGATACTACATAGTTATTTCATTGAGGAGGAGTGTTAGAAAGAAAGGTTTTTATCTGTGGTTTTTATACTTCAATGTAAATACTCTATGGTCGAGTAAACTCACTTGACAGAGTTTAAAATCTGTAATCTGTTCTTATTGTGTTATCTGTGTTAATTGATTGTAAAATGCTGTGTCATAGATTTATCTCTGATGGTTCTAAATAAATCTATTTTTACCAAAAATCCAAGTATCAGTGAATACATTCCACATCTTTATTCAAGATAACTGCGTGCAAGTTTGTTGGTGAGAACAGTGAGCTATACAGCTATAGGCTCACACCAACATATAATACTAGCAGCGCCCCGTGGTTTTACCCTCGTTGTACCTGTTTCCGTGGGTATTTTAGGATGAAAAATAGGCTATAATCCCGTTTAAGCGTCGTGTGTGTGGCAATCATTAACAATAATAATTACTTATTCAAATTGGATTGATAGTTTCTGAGATAAGCCCTCAAAACGAACAAACAAAGTTTATTTATTTATGACACATCAACAGCGTTGCATATTATATATTTAAATCTAGAGTTACAAAGTATTTTTCTGATATGAACACCAATAACAGAGGTGTATAGCATTCAAGTAAACACAATTTCATAGGAAAACATTTAACAAGATAAAACAAGTTTTAAACTTAACCTCTTTATAATATTAACTAGCAGCGCCCCGCGGTTTTACCCGCGTTGTACCCGTTCCCGAGGGAATTTCGGGATGAAAAATAGGCTATAACTTTCCCGTTGAATGTGGCTATCTAATACAAAAATAATTATTCAAATCGGACGGATAATTCCTGAGATTACCTCGAACAAACAAACAAACAAACAAATTTACAATTATTATTATTGCAGCGGTTGAGGCTGTGCGTTGATTATCAGTCAGTCAGTCAGTCAAAATCGTTTTTTTTTTAACTTTTTTTATTTGAGCGTTTAACAATGCAATCGAACAGTTTTTAGGAAGATTCATTGACTGGCCCTGGATTCCGAGATTTTACAATTTTTATGCGTTACGGCGCTCCACTATATAGATACTTACCTATAGATTAGCGAAGTTCCTTTCTCTCTTTTTACGCGTTGCGTATCCGTTCTCAATAAATTCGTTCAAGGTTCGTAGATAGTTCAGCCTCTATTCCAAAAATTATCAGAATTTCCAACACGAACTAATTCCCGCTTAATAGAAAACTGTTTATGTAATCTATACTATATATACTATATAATATTATAAAGCTGAAGAGTTTGTTTTGTTTGTTTGTTTGTTTGTTTGTTTAAACGCGCTAATCTCAGAAACTACTGAACCGATTTGAATAATTCTTTTTGTAATAGATAGCCACATTCAACGGGAAGGTTATAGGCTATTTTTCATCCCGAAATTCCTACGGGAACGGGTACAACGCGGGTAAAACCGCGGGGCGCTGCTAGTGGGGTATATAAATTGTTACCGACCGTTATCGGTTATGGCGACTGCTTTCTATTCGCAAGCAGTTTGATTCGCAAGAGATATCGACTAAGGTGCTCATGCGTAAGCGCAAGCACACGAACATCGTCACCCGTACCGTTCTGTAATTGGTAGAAAGGGAACCGTTAAGACCGGGGGTTGGATGGGGTTGGATGACACTGGCAGATAAAAATCAGGACCTTTGCTTTTGTTCAGTTTCCTTGGCGTTCCGCCACTGAGAATGGACTGCACTATTTCCGAAACCACTAGGCGAACATTTTTAAAATTTTTGTTGGTGGTGGGACAATTGAATATTAAATGCGCCTCCTGGTTGGACTAAGCGTTGTTAGTTCATTGCAATTGTAAAGCAACGTGCCGCGGATTGGATGGGTGGCCGATAGTGGCATTTCTACCTGAAGGCCGCCGTGCTTCGGAGGGCACGTTAAGCAGTCGGGCTCGGTTATTTCAATCGCCAGACCATGTCGGAGGCCTTTAGGCGGTCTAAAAACCACGAAACCAGGGTGGCCACTAACCTACTCGAAATTAATGAATGAATGAGCCTCATGGTTTCCCGCGCTCTTTTACCTCAGTATCCAACCAGCACAATGCATAATACATTGAAAGCATTGAAGCATCCCGGCACCTAACCCTGATCGGTTGACATGTGGATACTATCGCATATGCAAGAACTTGGTATAAGACGTATAAGTTTCTTGCATGGATTCATATTAGTAGGTATAGTCACAGGAAAATCTCCATAAAATACCGCACTCTTTAAATCGGAACCTAACTCGCATCGTCTTACTTTGCTCTTTGTAGAATGCCTCAATAATGTTCTTTATAAGTAGAATGCCTCAATGGCGCATATCTAAGTTCTCCAAAATTAAAGGAAAGACCATGCCAAGCCGCTCGCAAATTAAAATCCTGCCTGAACCCACCACTGTTCTTACGTTTAGACCTGTAGGCAAACAGAACGATGCATCCAACCCCTAGCCTTACATGTTTACATGAAATTCCATTCCAAATTAGGCACATAGGTATGTCGATAAGCGCGCAGTATGGACAAATACCGGACACTATACCGCCTCGCGCTTGACGATTATTTGGATGGAATCCATACCCGGCCGGCACCTGGCCCGTACAGTCTCGCTTCAGGCTTTACATTGTGTGATTTTTGTGATCACTTATCAACCTAGATGGTTTGGATCATCGAGATAAATGTACTAACATGGAACCAACATGCTACTAACGTACTAGAGGGGTTTTATGTACGGTTCGAATAATAATCAACCACAAAGTAAATTAGAACTAATGGCAAATATCTAAATAACCTCGTGTTTGAAGCATTTGAGCATTTTATCATAATTAATATAAAAATACCAATTAGAACCTCCGTCTTCGGTTTTTGAAGTCGGAATAGTATCATATGTCTTAAAAACTTTAAAAAAGGGTCGAACATAAAACCTCCTTTTTGAAGTCGGTTAATATAAAAAGATGGTTTTTTTATATCATTAATAGGAATTAGGTATTTTTCTACTAGAAATAAAGGCTTCTAGTTTAATCCACAACGAAGTTATTGGAGGTCGAAAATGACCCGAACTGTTGCTGGTTCGAGAAAAGTACGGCCGTGCCACATTTTTATTGCTCGACTTAGCGGGGGTACGGTAGTGCCTCCAGATTAATACTTTTTATAATTTTGGAGAAAAATAATTAATTTTTACTAATATTTGTTATACAATTTCAAATAAAGAATGCCTTGATCTAGCTAGAAGATTTTCGCGACCTCTTTGTTACTCTTCTGTTTGTCGCATGCTGTGGCGGCACGGACAGGGCGCAACCGAACGTTGCATCCATATTTTTTATTATTATATATAACAGCCCCGTGGTCTTGTGGCTTGAGCGCCCGGCTCACGATCCGGAGGTTCTCGGTTCGATTCCCGGTGGGGATATCTCACAAAAATCACTTTGTGAGACTATCCTCAGTTTGGTTAGGGCATTGCAGGCTGAATCACCTGATTGCCCGAAGTAAGAAAGTAAGATGATTCCGCGCTTCGGAGGGCACGTTAAGCCGTCGGACCCGGTTACTTTCTACAGATAGTAGTCGCTTTCACTTTTAGGCTAGTTTTCATTTTAAAAATATCCCCCGTGAATAAGTACAACGCGAGTAACGCCTCAAGTTGCTGCTAGTTTATAAATGGTACGTTATATTTAATTGTACAATCTAGACATGAAACCTCTTCGCTCCTTTCAGTATTTATAGTCTGGTTATTACTATCCACACATAATATGAGTTGAGAAGAGATAGACTACAATTAATTTAAAAGTTAAGCTAACCTATTTTTGCATCTGATCATTTCACCCTAGATTTTTGTTAAAAAGTGGGAACACTCGATTTATACATCCATGTACAGCATTTGACTCCGTTGGTCAATAAAAAAGATATCAATCTTTGTCTATGCTTTACAAGAAGTATAATCGGTATAATCTATGGCTAAGAGTGAAAGTTTCTTACGTCAAACTCAAAAAGTCAATCACTCAACCACTCATTCAAGCTAGTGAATGAGAATGACTTATATGTCATTTCGATTCTTGTGCGTTGTACTGGGAGCTTGGTTAAAAAAGATTACCTACTTTTATTGTGAATCAAGAGATATCCTAGAAATCGAATTTGTGTAAAATCTGGTACGTTTGTGAACCAAATCTTTTTAGTAACGCTTTAGTAAGGTCAGACACAAAGGTAAAACGTTACTTATCCCAGTTGCGTTGTATGGAGAGATAGAAATGTTTTCTTTACCAGCCTTGTGATTACAACAATCAACATTATCGAGTGTCCAACCAATTCATGGATTGTGTTCGCTGTTACAAGAGCATAATGTCTCTTACAAAAGATGTCTTTACTGATTGCGAAAATACACCAGATACGCTATACGGTATATGTATGAACTATATTACGGAAAATATAAACATTTTGACGAGATATGACTATGCGGATCGATGTTCTAAACTGAAGGACGGCATTATACTGCCAAGAGAAATTTGTGAGAAATTTCTAGACACTTACCAGCTGGACAACCGAGTGAACAACAATATAGTGAACATATTCCGGGATACGGCGCGGTCTCGCCTGGAGACGGTCAAGTTGCAGAACACGCGCATCACTGACGAAGGCCTCAAGACCTTCCTGAGGCACAAGCCCGCGCGGCTGGAGCTCGCTCATTGCGACTACCTCTCGCAACTCACGCTCGAAAATATAAATGCCAACAGTGACAACCTGGTCTCACTCAAAATAGGGCCCGTAACATATATCTTGTCTCAAGATGAGAATATCTACAAAAAGAGAGGGTATGTAATTCATGCACCCAATCTAAAGAGACTCACTATTCATCGCAGGGGTTTGGCAATATCCCCAAAGCTTCTACTGAAACCTTTGACACAGCTTACACATTTAGATCTCTCTGAGTGCACTTCTGGGGAATCTTATAGAGCTCTGAGTGAGATGACAAACCTGACGTTCTTGGTACTGCACAGTGTGCACTGGGCAACAGACATTGTGGACTGGATAGCTAACTTGCCGGCTCTCAGACACTTGGACATCTCACAAGCCAACGACAGACATGGAAAATACTTCAACCCAAATGATGTGTTGGCTAAAATAATAACAAGTTTACCTGAATTAGAATCTCTTGATATATCTGGTACAAACTTGGCGGGATCAGGGGCAGCGGCCGTGTCAACGATGGCAAATGAGTCCATTGATAGTATGGAGGTGGAGTCCCGTTGTGACATACCAGGTTTGGTCAGCCGTGTCAACAACCCACTACATTTCCTTGGACTCTACGGCACTCATCATGGAGCTTGCAAAAGACATGATATTCCAGCAAAAATTGTAAGTACCTACAATTTTTATTACTTACTAGCTATGCCTCCTCACTGTACTGATACCTTCAGTGAGACGAGAGGCCTTTGCCCAACAAGTGGGACACATTACAGGCTAATACTTTACTTTACTTTACTTTACTAGCTATGCCCTATGGTTTTTTGTACCCACAGCGCCATCGTTCCAGTGGGAATTTCAAGATTTTTATTGCTTATTTTCTTATATAAAAGCCCAGCCCTGATAATATCATCATACAATTCATCATTATTAAATATTGTTTGGTTTTCTACTCATTTCTCAATCATATAGGTACTCATCTATATTTTTGTTTAATATCTTACCTTTTAACCATAATATGGGTATCAATAAAACTTTACATAGATAGCAGACAATTGTAACATTACAGAAGTCATAGCATAAAATGAATCAGACTAAAAAGTATATTGTAATCTGTTCACTTTAGGTACAAAAACCAGTGAAAAAAATTACAATGAAATTGTACACTTCACTTTGCTAGTAATGCATAAATGTGTTTTTAAAACAACAATCCTTGACTATGAGCACATGCAATTAAACACATTTATACCTAATTACAACATGTAAATATTACACACACATGAGCAGTCTTGGAATGATTTCAACATCAAATCATAATGCAGCCAATTTTAAACATTATTTCCTTCATTCTTTGGCTTCTATTCATGACATCCGGTTTCATTTTCTTTTACCTATTTAGGTTGCAACACTTCTAAATATATAATTACTAAGCTGTGCCCTGTGGTTTCACCCGCAGTGCCCGCATTTCCGTGGGAATTTCGAGATTTTTATTACTTATTTTCTTATATAACACATTGTCCTGACAATAAGGAAAACATAAAAAATTATAGTTTAAAAAAACTAAAAAACACGCTTTTATTGCAAATTGAACTAAAAACTAGAAAATAATTTTTCACCTCAAATCAAAATTATAATAAAATTTAAGTTATTAACACAATGATTCAATTCAGAGTAAAAAGCGTGGGGTGCTTAATATTTTTTTTTAATATTACAATCATCATTGGTATCTATGAGAGGATAGTTATGAACTACAGTAAAATGCACCCCACGCTTTTTTACTCTGAATTGAATCATTGTGTTAATAACTTAAATTTTATTATAATTTTGATTTGAGGTGAAAAATTATTTTCTAGTTTTTAGTTCAATTTGCAATAAAAGCGTGTTTTTTAGTTTTTTTAAACTATAATTTTATTTTTTATTTTTTAGTAAATCTGGCAAATCCATATAACATTATATGCAACTTTTCATCCCGTAATTCCCACGGGAACGGGCCCATCACGGGACGCTGTTAGTGTCTAGTACCATTTAGTAAAATAAAACAGAACTCCCGTTCCGTCCCACAGCGAGTGCCCGTTGATGTCTTTTATATGAAGTAATATTTTTTTAGTAAATCTGGCAAATCCATCAAGGATAATGGGAAACTGTTATTAAATTATTGCATTGTCATCGGTCCTTGATACGTATGCAAAGTTTCAAATTAATCAGACTTCTGGAAGTTGGTGAAAATGATGTTCAAAGATTCCATTACATACGTTCGTACCTACGTACGTACATACAGGCCAAGCTAATAAAAGCGTGTTAATAATGGGAAACTGTTATTAAATTATTGCATTGTCATCGGTCCTTGATACGTATGCAAAGTTTCAAATTAATCAGACTTCTGGAAGTTGGTGAAAATGATGTTCAAAGATTTCATTACATACGTACATACATACATACATACATACATACATACATACAGGCCAAGCTAATAAAAGCGTGTTAAAAAAGAATCATCCAATTTTGTTGTAGTTGGTCTGAAGTTATGCGCTTAGCAACAGACTCAGCGATTCATTTTTATATTATAGATTTATTAACAAATATACATATACCATAGACATAGACAAATTCACACATGGCTGTTAAACCAAAGTAAGCCCTGAGTAAGTCGTACGGAACCCAACTAATTGATAACTCCTATTACATACATTTACACACACATATGCCTTTACATTATAGAGAATACTATTACTTATACCTCATACCTACTTATGAATTATTTTTTGTCTATCTTTTCATATTTGTTATGTTTTTGTGGTCTGCCTCATTTATTTTACATATGTACCTACCTATTTTTTCCGATTTTATATTATCATTGAGATGAGATGGCTCTGCCTTTGCATTGAGACATTACAATCAATACTTTTTGATTTCTGTTTATTTTCATACTTCAATTTTATTGATTTATTTTAATATACATATGTTATTGTTCTTTCTATGACCTGTACCCTCCCCTCCTCCCCTTCGCCCTCTTAGTCAGACCTTTCTCATACTTCTTAATTCATTAATCAAATCAAAAACAATTTTCATATCATAATATTAAACAAAGATTGAATGAACTTGAAAGGTTTAAACCTGAGAAAATGACACATTTTATTGACTTGATGATAAAAACAAAATCAGTTATTTATAAGTGACTTAACGATTCATTATGCACTAATAAAGTAACAGCATCTACCCTCAGAATACTCATTTGTTATAGAAATAGTTGTAGGGCTAAATATTGTCCTTTTTACACCATTGGCTGTACAACTATATTATACATTTCAAATTATATAATGTGACAAAGTACTTAACTGGGCTTAGTTTGGGTCTAACAAATCTTGTGTGAATTACGAGTAAGAATTAAAATTTTGATTCAAGTACAGTCAAGTATAGCTATGCCTAAACTAATTCTAAATAAAAATCAATATTTGTGAACTATTTGTCTATATTTATAGTAACCTCTCGCGATTGCCAGTAGGGAATTCTAAAACTGGACAAGAAATGCAACTCCACAAATCTACAAACTAAGACATATATTGCACAACTGGGATGCACCATACAATATTGTTTTATAAACACCTACACATATGAACATACTCCACTTTATGACTTTTAATCAATATTTATTCTATTCATTTACATATTATTACACTATTTCATGTTAATATTTATACTTCCATACTTGTGTTTTTCAATACATCTACTCTGGATTTTTCTTGAAAATTACCGCAGATCTTACAATGAAATTATTGCTACTCTCTGTTATAATAACCTACTAACATATACAATCTTGTACCGTTTTAGATATCAGGAGATGCAAATGAGGAACAGATACTTACTGCTGCCGTTGCGTACATGGACCGGCCGGCCATACTGACACGGGTCCTGAATGACTTGTACTATCTGTTCCGTTACGAAAACAATGCGTACGTTGGTAGGGCTCTGGGCGTAGTCCTGGATGCTATGGAGAGACATGTTACGGAGAAGCATATTCAAATATCGGGAAGGTAAATATCTTGTTTACTTATTGGAGAAATTACTTTGCTTGTCAGGATTTTACTTGGGAAACCACTTGGTTTAGTGCTTAACTTAGCCCAAGTTTAAACTTTAGCAAGACAAAGAGGCATGTTCATTGGTTAAATTATGGAATTCTTTGTTTTTCCCGTGCCCCATTCCCTGTAGGAATTTCGGGATAAAAGCAGCCTATAACTGACCCAAAATGAATACCTAACCTAACCCAAAATTAATCAGCCATTCGACGCAAAAAGAGTTACAGAATGGTAGATGGACAGACAGACAGACGGAAATACAGACTGACAGATATACAGGCAGACTGTATTACTGTAAAGTTTCATTCAAATCCGTTGAATAGTTATTGTGTAAAAGAGCAACAAAATTCCTTACCAATTTCCGCATTTATAATGTTAGTAAGAGTAACACTAACATACTGCACCACTGTAATGTCAACCTGTCAACAAATCGGTTGTACAATATGGTGCAAAATCTAAGCAACACACATTTAGTTATTGCTTACACCATTTATGAGTTGCTTATTCATTTAATTCAAACACAAACCCGAATGCATTACACCAATACTTAACAAACCTGTGTGATTTCTATTTCTAGTGCTACCCTCTTCTACATTGTCAAAGGGAAGGAAAAGGATCGCATAGGCATTAAGTTGAAGAAACGTATTATAACCACCCTCTTAGACGGTATGGAGGCCCACCTTGGTGATGACACAATGATGAGAAATAGTTGTCTCACATTGTGTCAATTTAAAATACCCACTGATGTAGTAAGTACTGGCAACTAACATAAAAAAGTAATACTCTGTAATGACACGGAACCTTTCATAAATCTCACATACGCACATACGCATGTGTCAGTGTTGTGAGAAGGTAAATCCCAAGTAAAAGTAATACAACATCTGATTAGACCCATCTGCCGGCAAATCAGATTTAAGACATAGTGAAGACAAGCCATATTAAAATGTCCAACTAAAGTCCTCACGACTCACTGTAGTTATCAGTACAGAGGATGTTTAATTATCACCATTGCCTCACATATCGCCGGGCCGGCCCAGTCGTATCGGCTTTTGCCGTACGGCAGAGCCGGACCGTGGCATCACTTGTTCGTTTCACTTTGGCCGCTTGGCAAGCGCAGACGCGCATCTGAGGCGAGCCATCAACAAGAACTGGAGAAGCGAAGAGGTTTGTCTGAAAGTACCCTTCTGTACTGACTGACAGTGATGAGATCTTTGTCTGGTGGCGTGATCTCCAGGCCATTACTTAAACAACTTGTCCAAGAAAGAGCGTGCTCATTGAGATCATCAAAACCAAAATCTTGTTAGATATATATATGTTCAATCTCTTATAGAAAGTATATAAATTAACGTATTATAATAAATCCCCGTATTATTATAGGGTCTTAGTGAGGACGGCTCTAACGGCTGGTCTTACCTATATCTCTATCTATTTATCGATAGATCGATCGAGTATCAAGTTTTGATAGCTCAAACACAGATTAAGACATTTATGTATACAGAAACAAGAGCTGAACTTCTCGATCGATCCATATACATATCTTCAAAGGTGCTGATAGACTTGAGCATTCACTTGTAACATCATCGAGCATTCGCAGTTTTCAAATTTTGTTATTTTACCAATTGGAAGAACATTCTACAACAAAGCAATGCTCGAGAAAATGCTCTATTGTATACCCACACCTTAATTGTGACTGGCCGTAAAAGCATATATTGTACGGAAACAAATAACAATAATTAATATGTTACGTTAAATGAATTTCCGTCAAAACGATGATCCTAATTAATCATGTTCATCGGTCATGTAAATATTAATGCTAGTACAGTATAAGCTAATGTTTAAAGTAACTGCCTGTGAAATCAAGCTGCAGATGAAAGCCGCTGAAAACGTCAATACAGTGGGGATGATTAGGTGTTGACTTGCCTTGTGTGTTTGTTCGTTCGTCACTGAAAGTACTCTGCCAATGGCGGGCCTGCATAATAAATCTTTACCGGTAATTTCAGATAGCAGATCAAGCTATGACACAGTTTCTACGTTAATGGTGTATTTTATTAAATGTGAAAGGATTTTGCCCAGCCACGGTACATGTCTCGAGCATCAAGATAAAAAAAATCTATTAAGTGAAAAAGTATATTACTATCATTCTATCCAATTTAAAGGTTCGTTTTTATTGTGTTGATCGAGGTTACTTTCTACATAAATTGTGATTACGTTTTTCACAATATCTATGTATGATCGAACTATCCAAAACGTGTTTGGAATTGATGCAACACTGTACGGTGGCTCCTTCCATGATCAATCTCCTCTGACATTTATTTACGTAGACACCATGGCAAAACTGGATCTGTTATTTCCTATTGCAGTAAAAGATAGATTAATGCAGCCAGCCGTATTCCTTTCAAAATCAATTTATTCGAGTTGGCATCGAGTCGGAACAGATAAAAATACTATTTTTGTCTGTTATAAATATTTAATGAAATTTTGAAATAAATAAATATAACAATTTGCTCCAGGGAAAGACGCCACAATCGTTTTATCCTCGTTTTTCACTACTCTAAACTGCGTTACCTTTCTATTTCTATATCAAGGCGCGGTATAGAGTTAGACTATAGAAGAATTGGCTTATGGGCGTTCATCTGTATCCGTATCTGCAGTCATACAACGTAGGCATCGATTTTATTAACGATTGACTATTAACTTACGTGTTTTTAGCTTAAAAT
Organism: Cyclophora punctaria; assembly: GCA_951394245.1. Classification (NCBI taxonomy): domain Eukaryota; kingdom Metazoa; phylum Arthropoda; class Insecta; order Lepidoptera; family Geometridae; genus Cyclophora; species Cyclophora punctaria. The sequence goes on along the minus strand of OX596167.1, from coordinate 2,096,279 downwards.
ATTGTACAATCTCCTTTGTTTTAGCTATTTGAATATGAACGCGTTGTCCAAATTTTACTTCATGGGGTTGCCGATGTTAATCAAGAAGGTTTTGTTCAACGTATCGCTATATATTTACTTAACTCTCTGGCGTGCCAAGTCGATGGGAGACAAAAACAGTTCTTAGGATACCAAGGAGCCATTCTGGTAAGTAAAAAAACAAAAAAATTGCCAAAAAATCGTCTTTTATTCACCCGCTTACACCCCTACACCTGAACCATGTGCGAATTGTGTGATTTTTTATGTTGTGTCAAGCATTGATACACTATTGATTGGATTGAGAGAAAATATTTTCCCGGTTTCAGTTATTATATTCCATGCGATTTGTTTCATTTGTCTGCGTTTATAGCGACTTTAATATTGCATTTGAAAAATGGCGTGTTCTTCATTAACACTCTTAAATTAATGAGTTTTGCGGAATTTTCTCTTATAGGTGACCTTCTTCCTGGTGATGAAGATTTTGAGCCTAATAACCGAGATCAAAATCAAACTACTGAATTCATTTTATTGTAAGCAACGTCTCCCGCATTAAACCTGCACTACAATATTGGGGATAAAATTCCTTTCATTTTATATCAACTATTTATCAATTACACCAAAATACTCAAGTAAAAAGAAACCTCCACCATGTAAAATATAAACAAATAAAAAAAATTGGTAATAATTTCAAAACTTCTTATAAATGGGCGAAATTAATTTCAAAATTATCTGCGCGGTTAAAACTTTCCAAAGTATCTCGCAATGCGAAATAAATTCAAAAAGCTAAACTAGCTTCAAAACCGATTTAGTACAATAAAATCTTGTACAAAATTCGTCATAAATATGACTTCCTTAGCTTATTCTATTATCTATTAAAAATTTAATTGATAAAAGTGCGGACAAATACAGAATACAAATACCAACTAATTGGCATATAACATCAAATATTTTCAAAGCAGTCGTGTTTGACTAAGTTCGACCTAACTGAAGCAGCTCGCTCGCACACAACATCCTAGATCCGATCGTCTGCTGAACATACGCCCAAGTTTTCTGTTCAAATTTCGCGGCAATGTTTGGTTATCATATAGATACCAAGTGATCGGCACGTACTTAGTGCGTCTAGGTAGAATGCGCTGCGCGGCTGCAACTGCGCCTCCCTGTATTGATTGACCTAATCTCAGTATCTAAATGAAAACCGAGCCCGGAAAAAACGGGAAAGCCAGTCTGAACCTTGCCAACCGACGGGCGACCATCGCCATTGTTTTAACCCGAAAGACAGATAAATCAGCCAAGCTGTTGTCCGTAAAAGTAATCGTCTCTGTGCTCGTGATTTCTATAGTTCTTCTCTGTTTTCTATTCAATGTTATGAGTTTTTGTGATAACTACGACGTCCACCTGAGGGTGCACGTCGGGTTAAGGATGCCGTTGTTCGCCTTACTAAGGTTCGTCGGGAACTGCGTGTCGTACGCCGTGATCGTGACGCTTACGGTGATCGCCGTCATGATGTCCGTGCTGGCAGGCTTGCTGTTCACCCTCTACTTCAAAAGCATTTTCATGTTGGCTATGACCATCGGCGCGTTGTACATGGTATACCAGTTGGTCGCCGGGCTCCTCTTCGACGTAGCCGCCTTCTCAGTCTAAAACAGCTTCTAACTCAACATAACTTCTAACAAAACATGAATCCGATAACAATAATCAAAATTAGTGCATCCTACGCGAACTAAACCTAACACTAGCTGCTCAACTGTGTGACGATATTCTTACTCTCTTAAATTCGCGAATTCTTAAAAATTTCGTGTGAAGTGTGTCTGCGCGTGGTAAGTATACCGTAGCGGCAGCGCGATATGTTTACTTTGTTTGTTGCTCGGTTGTTAATGTGTTCTTGTGGTTTTGTTTTAGAAAATGCTTAATTTAATCTCTGATCGGTTGGAGCGCGGTATTTGTGATGATGTGCTGGAGGTCGCCTGGTCTACGATGTGGAACGTTACGGACGAGACGCCCACCAACTGCCAAAGGTTTCTGGAACACCGCGGCATGCAATTTTTCCTTGGCTGCTTAAAGGTAACATAAGGGTATAAAGACTAAGCACAGCAGAAATTGCAAAATTAATGTAATTCTAGGGAACTATATTGTAATCAATTGGTCAAGTTACAATCATGATTGTTAAGTAGTTGGTAATAGTAAGTTAAAACAGTTTATTGTAGCTCTGGGCTCGTGATAGGCATAGAATTTGCTCATCAGGCGATTAGTAAATAATTTTACTGCATACTTTGTAATTAGTGAATATCAACAATGATTGTAAGTAGAATAAGTGTCATCTTTACTGTGCAACTTCAAGGTAAGTGGTATCAAATGCAAACATTTATATTCAAAATTGCTAACGGTGTCATATCTTCGTTGGAAACAGAACAAAATACGTAAATATTTAAAAACCTTTTTTATTGCCAACTTACCAATAAAGTATAAATATCGTACAGAATAATAAACACTTCATATTTTAAATCAGTTCGTTGCATTCGAAAAACAATAATTTTCTCAACATCCGACGGAAACTTTTTGGAGTCACTTAAAAAAACTGTCAAAATGAAAAATGCATGAACCCTAACCATAAACATTTGTGAAACAAATGGTTTTGCAAAAGTCGGAACTCGCGCACTCACATTGAATAACCTCTTAAGCTGTATTAAGTATACAGATTTATTCGGACATACATTTTAATGTATGATAAGTGACTGTGCCTACGTCTGAACGTTTATTTGCTGTATTTTGATCATACGTATTGAGATTTGAAGTTCATTGCTTATCAATTGCAATATTCAATTGGACCATTCAGCTGGTGCCATTTTTGTGTTCAAAGAAATATTAGTTTGTTGTATTGATGGTAGTTTTTAGGGAGTTGGCTTTTCTAATAAATGTGATATTCTCATATAACTCTTTCAATAAAACTATTTTGAGGTTCCATATCTCAACATGGAAAAATGGAAACCTTACTATCACACTCGAGCCAAGTGCAGCTGATTACAGCAGCGAGAAATTCATTGTCATCCATAAGCGGAAGCTCGAATAAATTTTCTAGCGAAAAACCAACTTCACACCGGGAGAACAACCTTTTCTAATTCGATTAGAACGGGATAATTATGTAAGCATACCTAGGGATGATTATGTAAGCATACCTAGGGATAATTATGTAAGCATACCTAGGGATGATTATGTAAGCATACCTAGGGATAATTATGTAAGCATACCTAGGGATAATTATGTAAGCATACCTAGGGATAATTATGTAAGCATACCTAGGGATAATTATGTAAGCATACCCTAACCTACCCTTTCATATATTATACCAAATTTCGAAATCAGTCCATAAACGGTACAACACGGTACAACAATTATCAGGTAACAAACATACAAAAAAACGTTCAGACCAAGTAAGAGCGTAACTTGGTTTTGGAATTTAAATTACGATAGCTTATACCCCTTTGGATACCATTTTAGTGCAAAGTTTACCTCTTAATTTAGATTTAAATTGAAAGCTCATTTCCTCGGTGCCGCCGCCAAAAACCTGCCGGTATTATTGTCTCTGACCGTTGTCGACAGTTATTTTGTATTGATTCTGCTACTGTTCTTCCGAATGAGTGGTTCTTAAGAGCCTCTTTGGGACCCAAACTGAATAACACACTTTATTTTAGTAATTCAATTGGATTTGAAAGCACAGTTCGCACTGCTCCCCCAAAGAGATACTCGATATTAGTTTGATATAATGATGACAACTTATAATAGCGTATCAATTGTTGATACAAAGAGCCCGATTCTTCTAATTAATCCCTAGCTTCACAGGGCATTCTGACCTTTGTAGGGTAGCAATAAAGTTGTATATTCAACATAATTTTACCCTGCGTTTCAAAATATTCGATATTTTTTGCTGCATTTTCAATCTGTTACATTTCTCTCAGAAATACTCGCGTTTCTCTCTTATTTTGTTGGAAATAAATTTGAAATTAAATTTAAGTTCATTTGTATCCATTTGTAGGAAATAGTTGGAAATTTTGATAAAATACAGAGCAGAATATGAAGGGTTGTTCGGCGTAGACGCAAAACATTTTTAATTATCAAAATATAGTATTGTGCTCGAACACAGACAATTAAGATATGGAATGGATTTAATAAATTCTAATGTCTTATGATGAATATAGTCGCAATGAAGAAGAAGAGGCTAGTTTTATCCCAAAATTCTCACAGGAAAGGGTATATACGTGAAACCGCGTCGAACGTTTTGTATAAATATAAAATTGATAGTTGAAGCACTAGCTTCCTCAACGTTGCAAAATACGAAATAGGACATGTAAATTGAAGCAAAATCAATACAGTTCTAGGAAGCTGCGTACATCGCTGTGTATACCACCCGCTCGGAAATTCAGTTACGTTGAATCTGTTAATAAAATGGAACATTTTGCTCGGAAAATACAGGTTCTAGGTGTTTGTGTTTACTCTCTTTTGGGGTTATATAGTATATTTAGGAGGTTTCACACCCCTTAGTATTGGTAAAATGTATTTTTACGGATTATTTTATTGAGATTAAATTGTAACGATAGTACTAGTTTTGACGAAAGGTATGGCACCGTAACTTTAATTGATGACATGTTGTTCTTAAGGATGCGTGTCCGAGTGTAAGCGAAATGCTTGTAATTGGTCAATCTATCTAATAATTTACACTTTGCCAAGTAGCCTTAAATATGCTGTCCTACTGCTGTCACTTATATTTTCAAAGAATATATAAAGTATAAATATGTACGCGTTTCAGATGTACACAAGTTATTGTTTTTTCTTAAAAAATTGTTCATATTAGTCTACAACTCATAATAGAGAATAGATAGCAAGTGTGATAGCGCTTTCGGATACAGCACAACAGAGTTTGTCTTCTTTTTTGTTTTGTCTCCAACAAAGGACCAAAAGTGCAACGGGTGGCGACATAAATGTTGGTTCTTGGTAGTTTACTAATCTTTCTGACAAAAGGACAGATACCAACAACAAAGTGTGTTACAGAGCTTTCCAAACAAGGAGGAGCTGCTCCGCAATATGATGGGGCTGCTCGGCAACGTGGCCGAGGTGGCGGAACTGCGGCCGCGGCTCATGGATAAGCTTTTTCTGACTGTCTTCAACGAGCTGCTCGACTCCTCCAGTGACGGGATTGAGGTACGTGTCACCACTTTCAGCTTAGGGAGCAGATTGCGGTATAGCAGTGGCAGCAATTGGTTCGTGGACAATAAAGTAGACCGCAATCGCCCTCTAGTCCCAGTAGTTCGATTGTTTTGTGAGGTTTCAGCTTATCAACTTAGAGACGTAGGTCGACAGCAGATTGTGGTAGTACTTGGTTGGTGGACAATGGTAGTACAGGGCAAACCGCAATCGCCCTTTATTGTTTTGTTCGGTTTCGGAATTTCTTCCATATCCACTATTCCATGTCCAGAGTGTCTTAATATAAAACTTCTCACAATATTAAGTAAAAAAGTAAGTTAAGAGGATGGTGGCCAGCCCGGGTGTCGGAGTTTTTATACCTCCGACGTGGTCTTTCGATTGATATAACCGGGACTGACGATTTTAAGTACCAAATAAGAGAAAAGCTACTAAAAAGCACCTTTCTAAAATGAAATATAAAAAATTATGAAAATTTTAATGCGCTTAAATACATTTTCAAGGTTGGGATTTTGTCGTGAAGTTGTAGATATTAAATAAGTTCTTTCATGTTCCAATCGGTGACGTCTAGTAAATTGCGAGCCCGCAATTACGACTGCGGATTTAGTCCCCGGCGAAAGGAATGAGAAAATGGTACAATCCTTAGGAAAAAAGGACTTTGAATGCAAATTGGATTTTCAATTATATACATTGCATCTTCATTGTGCTGTAATCTTCAGTGAGCGTCAAGGCAATCTGCAATAGATTTTAAAGTTCATATTGCTTAATGTTCTTTTGATTCACGGTGATATTAACATGTTGTTTGTACCTTAATAATTAAAAAAGATATTTAACTTACTAAAAAGGTATACTCGAATGTCGAATTGTCCATCACTGCTTGCTTAAACTGATTATAGTCAAAGCCTGCAGCTCAGTAAAAGAGACGTCCGAAACAACGCAAAAATGGAAACTAAAAGCGAAGTGTATCCGTAAAACTTTGTTTCAATGCTAAAAGCCAATTTCCGACGCGCTGTGCTATCGATAGGATTTTAACTCGATTCTCTTTGTACGGTGGTTTCCGCGGACAGATTTTAATATTCATAATTTCTTAGGGGGAGATTGGAAACTACTTAGTACTAAGTTTTATTAGTTTTATGTGATTGCGAGTTGCATTGACCTAGATACCTGGGCATGAAGAATGAATGCTATGAAAGGAAGGCTCGCTTGATTTTAACTCGATTCTCTTTGTACGGTGGTTTCCGCGAACAGATTTTAATATTCATAATTTCTTAGGGGGAGATTGGAAACTACTTAGTACTAAGTTTTATTAGTTTTATGTGATTGCGAGTTGCATTGACCTAGATACCTGGGCATGAAGAATGAATGCTATGAAAGGAAGGCTCGCTTGATTTTAACTCGATTCTCTTTGTACGGTGGTTTCCGCGAACAGATTTTAATATTCATAATTTCTTAAGGGAAGATTGGAAACTACTTAGTACTAAGTTTTATTAGTTTTATGTGATTGCGAGTTGCATTGACCTAGATTCCTGGGCATGAAGAATGGATGCTATGAAAGGAAGGCTCGCTTGAATGCTTCAAAGGAATGAATGATATTAAATAGAAATGAAAAGAGATATTTTACTAGTTTATTTGTATTAAACTGGTCTTTCTATTGCTTTGTTTCGGTTTCTGAACGTGAATATGGGTAAAGATGGTACTGTACTTTTGTTTACCCTGAAATTATTTTTCGAATGTTAGAGAAATATGTTTTGTTGGAACTGAATTAAAACTTGGAATTAAATGAAAATTTAACCAATCAATCTCAGTTCATTTTGCTAAAATTGGCATACACCTTTAGTTTTGATGGCGATGCCATCAATACTTTAAAGCTGAAGAGTTTGTTTTTTTGTTTATCACGCGTCACGCAACGCTTCAGACACTGCGACGCAGCGTGATATGAAAAGTGTACGTTCTGGTGTCGTTCACACAGGACAATGGGTTAGACTCCAATGTATATTACTTTAAAATATGATTTAGTTGATTCCTCCCATCACCCTATAAATGAAAAAAGTTGTCTTCGATATAAAAATCAGTCTTGATAGAAATCTAATTAATAGATTGAGAGGTACTGTGAAGAAAACACAGGTTCAGTTTTCACTCGGTCAATCCGTCCGTACCACTTGTTGCGATGGTTTGCATCTCGCATTTAGCCTTATTTAGGTCGTCGCACGTCTTTGTTGACTTGTACGAATTTACTAAATACAAACTTGTAGCAACAAGTGTTTGTGTTTGTCTACTACTATACGGATAATTTGATCTGACATGCAAGCAGTCTCAATGGGAACTTTCGTTCTTTATACAATTTCAATATCTCGTTTTGTTTTTACTATTAATTGAAACGTACGTTAAAACGTTTCGATTTCGATCGACCTGAGCGAAACGCTCAACAGTTACTTGCGCTGTACGTAAGTTTAACAAGTTATAGTCTCTGGTTTCTTTTACGAACCTAAGCCCTTTACCCCAGGTAAGCTATAACGCGGCCGGCGTGCTAGCCCACATGGCGTCAGACGGGCCCGAGGCGTGGACGGTGGACAAACCCGACCGCTTGGTGGTGCTGGGGCGCGTCGCCGCCGCCGTCGAGCGCTGGGACATCAACGCCGAGCGGAACATCAACTACCGCTCGTTCGAGCCGATCCTGAGCCTGCTGCACGCACACCACACGCCGCAGTGCCAGCACTGGGCCGTGTGGGCGCTGGCCAACCTCACCACTGTCTACCGTGAGTTGTTCTGCCTAACGTTTTTTCATACAGGCATATTTTACTTACAAACAGCGGTTTTCGTCTGCGGTGCGCCCTCTCGTGTTGGAATTCTGGCATGAAAAAAGCAATTTAAAAAAACAAAAAACATAATGTAATGTTTTATTTTATAGACAAACAGACAACATACACAAATTTTATGGAATATGAGGCCGCTATTTCAGTATCGTTTTACTTTCCCCGCGTAATTGATTCAAATATGGCTTTATCAGATCGTGATTAACCATTTACTAAGTTAATGTCTAACTCTAAGGTAAATGGTTCACATGTGCATGTACCATGTTGTATGTTCTAGCGGAGAAGTACTGCTCGTTGGTGCAGGCCGAGGGTGGGCTGGTTCTGCTGCAGAAGCTGCTGGAGCACCCGGCTCCGTACGACACCATCAAGCGGCTGGCGCGCACCGTCATCGACAACTGCAGCAAGTTCGCTGAGCCTGCAGAACCGCCTCAGCCGGACAATTAACTAGCGGAACTGTTCGAGGAATACAGACCGATCCTCCGCGAATAACTAACGTTCTGCAGATTCATCGCCATCTTCATAATCGGCGGCCTCCCCGTCACGATTATCACCGCCCTCTACCAACACTTCTTCGTACGTAACATCTTCAAGAGTAAACACGACATCGATTGAGCGATGCTTCTGCATTACAAATACCGCGCAAAGACACTATGTGTGAGTGAGATATTGACTCTGTTTTTTCTCTCTTTTTGTCTCCTACGAGTGCGTTTAACTTTAACCGTGTCCAACACGCCCTAAATGAGTATATCTAACAAAATATATTTTTTACATGTTTTGATTACATCACTTAAATCTTTAGCAATTATGTAATTAAAGAATAGAAGACCTAAATATTGGGGATATATAATTATATTATGTTTTGTTATCTTCAGACCTATCCGAAGACTTTATGTAGTTAAACTATTACTTTCATTATTATTTGAAAACTTATATAATACTGTTATATCGAAATATGTATAGTATCTGATCTGTGTAGGACACACCTTATTGACTAGCGTTTCTAAGTCACTGCAGTACCATACAACTTGAGCTATTAGAGTGAACAAATCCAGTGGTAACCGGTATCCTTACACTTCGACTTGGCACTAAACAGAACAGAATCAAACTTTACTACTGCAACGGTCTATAAGTCAAAATTATTTATCATGACATCGGCGTGAGGGTGGGGCGTTTAATTATGTGTCGTAGGTTTAGTAGATGGTTTAAATTTTCAATGTATACTTTTAATTTATTATAACTACAAAAAAGTATCTTAGGGCCTATACTCTACCTTATTTTACATCATTAATGAGTGTCCAGTAATCGTTTAAATAAATGTTTAGAAATAAAGTTATATTATTAATTATTATATTCAAATATATTCTTTGATGTGCAGATTAGATTGTAATTCGTAGAGAAAATATTTGATTCGTTGTGCATAAATAGATTTAACTTTCATTAAATTCACATTACATTACTCAGTACATTAAAATAATGCCTAAAAATTATTATATTTCGTTATCGCGATTAAAATCTCTGATAGCTCGGGGACTTTAGTATCTAGGCGACTACAGCATATCAAATCTCTCAACACACTGACTCATAATAAAAACGAATGCTTGTAACACAGTAACAACACAAACAACATAAAGCCATAAACTTTGACACAAGATAAGCCATTGTTAACTCCGTAAAGTCGCCTAGATACTAAAGTCGCCGAGCTATCAGAGATTTTAATCGCGTGGTATTTTCATTCATTTCAAACATTTTGCTGTTCCTAACTCATTTGTCGGTCGCATACGAACAATTACTCTTTAATATGATTTCTATTAAACTATCCTAATCTATAAATAGTTACCTATATTATAATTGTATCTTTGAAATAGATTTCTTTGATATGAGTATTTTCATTATATCAGTATTATTCATCAACAAAATAATTTGACACTTTGGAAGACATTAAAAATTCACTTGTTTTCTGCTAAATTTAAAAACTCAACGTATCATTAACCACTGTTACCATCGTTTTCATATCATTTAGTGTTAGGTTTGTGTCTATTAAATATTTTGGTATAATAGCGATAGACTTAAGGCCTGACTAGGTTCAACGTAACATCTAGATTTGGACTTCACAAGTTACATAGGATTCCAATATTAACATCGCAAGTAATTTTGCTAGTAAAAGATTAGAAACCTGGTTTAAAATATGTCGCAATTGAATGATGGGAAAATATTAGTTCTTTTTTTGGAATTGAATATTGCAGATAAGACGGGAGCTTTGTGACCCTTAATTTGTCCCCTGGTCCTTATAATTTTCCTTGAATTCAGTTACGGGGTATTTTAGACTGGGGAAGTATATTCTTTTACGTGCAAACAGGTGTAGTTTATCGTGAATGTATTTTTACTAATATGCCCTGTCACACCCTCGTCCCGAATTTTAGTAATGTAGTAATTTGATGTCCTAAATGTTTAGTACATTACGAATAACGATGTTTAATTAAATGTTAGTAGAGAATAACGATTTAACAGTTTATGTGTACTAATTAAATATATTTATTGGATTAACTCGTAAACAATGGAAAACTTTTCTTCCTAAAGTATAATGAGATGTTTCTTCATATTTTGAAATTAGTTAAAGTTATAAACTTATTGATCGATGTGTAAAATATTTAGCATAATATTAGTATGATAAAGTTTTTTGATCTTAATAAAGTGTGTGTATAGAGTATAATGTATAATATTGTCTGCTTTATTGCGTTGTTTTATATGAAGCGAGCTCGAACGACGCGCCCCACGCCTCCCTCATTCAACTATCGGATTGATGTGAAACCCCATTGTATATAGATTATCTGAGCCGTTTGAGGTCGCTTTTTATTTTGTCTTTGTATCAAATAGTTCGCGGCGGCGCAACCACTGCTCTCCCTCCATTTGATGATTGATTTGCTATACGAAGCTTGAAACTTAATCATTGTTTGATTTCTAATTAACAGTTACCAGCTCTGTCATTTTTGATACAACGACTTATTTAAAATACTTTGGATCGTTTTTTTTTGGGCCTTAATATTTTTTCTAGATATTTTTTTATACCGTAATTGTGAAAAAGGGTATTTCAATAAAGCTGATTAAAATTGTATAACAATAAAATATTTATTGGTTTATAATTCTGTCAAGAAGCTTATTGCACAAAAGTTGATGCGAAATTATGTTTACTAAATTTTGAAGTAGATATTTGAATCAAATTGGAAAATTCTGTTATTATGTGTGATCTTACTTCAATTAATATTATATTTCTATTCAAAATGATGTGCATTCAACAGCTTTCCGCTTTTTAATGAAATAAATATAAGTATACTGTGATGATGATAACAGTTATTTATTTTTGTTAACTTGCAGCTTTTTAGATGCTCTCAATAAGTTTTTATATGTATAACCCTTTCCTTTAAGGATGTTAATATATAAGATAAATTAAATGTATATGTTACTAGTATAATGTTGTTTTCTTACCTGAAATCCCCTCCTTTTAGGCTAATTATAAATAAGGAGTGAAATGATGAATATTTCAAGAATTCCTAGTTTTTGGCGAAAATCATGAAATTATATTATAACTATTATAAGACACTTATATTTCATTGATTTAAAGACAGCCAGTACCACCACTATGATTTATAGAATGACAATTTTCAATAGATGAATGACGAAAGAAGACTGTCGATTCACTCCATACTAAAAAATATGATAATAGCAGAACATGCTTCACCATTACGAATAGAACATAAACGGTTGAATAGGCCTGATGCATGATTTGGGACTCGGGACGAATAATGGTAACGTACCTATTTACAAAAATACGTAGTGTACTAATTAATGTACCTAAGTACCTAATGCACTCGAAATGGCGTCGAGTCGAGAATAATTTGTACATCTCTATATATAAAAATAAATGCCACTTTTCGTTGTAACATTATAACTCGAGAACGGGCTCACATTCGAAACGTACGTAACGAATTTATTCCGCATGGAATACATTTTAAGGCATACTTTTTGTTAAATTAAATTCGACTTACGCCGAATAATTCATACATATTATAATAAAAATGTAAAAGACCGCCGTCTGTACATTGAAGTTATTTGAGAAAAATATTACAGGGGCTTTTATTAATACTTCTAGCCAGTAATAACCCTCCCATATATTAGCAATGTTGAAGTGAGTTTGCCGACAATGATTTTCATAGAAACATTTTTCTAATGAGACTTCCTTAAAGAAAGAAAGAAAAAAATCAAAGAAGAAATAAAAAAATAAAAGTTATCTCGTACCAATTCCGCATACAACACAATACAAGCTTTAATTAAGTATGTACAAAGTTTGCACGAGAATCACACTAAAAAAAACTGTATGCCAGATATTCGAAATTCTCGTGAATCTCAACCGAATGTAAGACCTAAGGCTTGCGATTCTAAGAGTACGACATGGGCGATATCTCACGGTCGAACGGGGAAACTGGGGAGTGGGGAGGAAGTTATACTGATCAGATAAGTGCAGTAGAGGTAAGTCCTAAGGTTCTTCTGGAGGCCAGAAATCGTATCGTGGTTAGTCTAACAAATGAAAATGTATCCTGACAACAACTGAGAGTAAAGATAGTTAGTTATGCTCCACTTGTTATAATTTAAAATAATTTATATAACAATAATAATACCTAAGTACTTAGTTTTACGTGGCCCCCATGTCGCGACCCCACTGAAAAGGAGCTGGCTGAAAACCAGCGCTGCCCAGAGTAGCTTACTCTGAGCAGTACAAGCTGAGCCTTCTCCAATTGCATTTTATTATTTTTATTTTTATATGAAGTTAGTTATGTAATTTTGTGTTTTTAAAAAGCAATACATGTTTTTTTATTTCTTTATTTATTATACAGTAGGCTCAGGCTAACTGGTTATACATAAAGACACTTCGGTTTGAAATACGGTGCTTCGTTTTGGCCTGTTATAATTTTAACTCACCTATCGTAAGTCCAGTTTCATTTACCATGATAATATAACTTATTCTTGCTAGTTTTAACCATCTAGGTCAACTACAAAAGCTTCGCAATGTAATGCATCTGTGAGGTACCCGAAGATGTAATTCTAGCATTTGTAAATGCATGAATTACATCTTCTGATATCTCCCATTAAAAAAAACAAAATTAAAAATAAACCAGAAATTACTGATAACACAGGCGCCGGGTTTCGATCCCGGGACTTCTCGCATGAAAGACGAGCGCTCTTCCACTGGGCCACGCCTGTGATACAGGGAGGGCTGAATTTAAGCATCGCAAGGAACCTAAGAGAGTTTCACGCAGCCCCATTAGTTCCTAAAGTTGCCACTTGGCGCTAGTCACTATGTAAAGCTGACCGTGTTTTCAGATGTTTTATTTGAAGAAATGGGTCATTAAGTTTTACGTTACCGTTATCTGATTGTAAAAATTAATAAACCAATAAAAATATTTGTATTAAATCTATATTGTTTTTTAAGAAAGCAACAATTATCCATAATTACAATTAGAAAATAGCTTGTAATTGTCCCTATCGAATAGTAGGCAACAGAAAGAAAGGAATCAATAATTGATATTATGTATATATTTATTGATAGTAGATTGCTGTCATTGTTCTGTGTTAGCTAAAATTGCTGTTATCTTGAAGATGAAGAGATGTGGTGTACCTAAGACTTTGTTTTGTAAGTAATATGTACGTAGACATGGACGGTGAGGCAGATTAAATTTATGATATTTGGAAGGTGTTGAGGAATTTCGGACATGTTTTTGACGCGTTATCTATGCCCGTATCGAACAGTCAAAAATCGAACGATCAAAATATCGATTGGTAAAAATATCGAACGCTTTATAATAAAGATTAATTTATCGAAAACAATATTTTGTCTGTCTGTTCTATCAAAAATAACTAATTTCTGGCGCTTCGCCGGCCGCTGCTGCGGCTAGATTAATGGAAAAGTGTAGAGAGCGCCATCTCGTGAGGCAAAGAGACAACTGGAGGAGTTTTAATACGAAATCTCGAATTGATAACCCGCTACGTGGCGACTGATTAAATGCAAAAATTAACTCATGTTTTAAAAAATTCAGTACTTGTGTAAATATAGTGATCATTTCGGCGTTGTGAAATAGAAACCGCTGCAGTTCACGCGGTCGAAGTCGCGGGCACAGCTAGTCTTTAATAAATTCAGCGGTAAACATCACAAGAATCTTTAGGAAAATTGAAGCGACTCTTTTTAGACAAGGCCGTTGGCACAGTAGCAGTGAGAGCGCTTACTGTGTCGGGAGTTGCGGGTTCGATTCCCGCCCGGGGACAACAATAATGTCAAGACGTACCTACTTGTTTGTTGCTTTTAAAGTATTTTTCTATGTATCGGTGACTTAGATTCCACAACACAAGCTTACTTACGAGTCCTTTGGGTCTAATTAACCGAGTGTGAATTAGTCCGGATATCTAATCCGGATTATATTTAAAAAAATGAGAATAAACATGCCAATAATCTCGTTCATACATATACTCGTATTAAAAAAGATTTTAAAGATTCTTTTTTATTTTATAAACCTTGGTGGGAAATGGGATAATGGAAAGTGATAAAAATCCCGAAATTCTCACGAAAACGGGTGCGCTGAGGGTGAAGCCGCGGGCTGCAACTAGTAATTTTGTAAAAACTAGCAGCGTCTCCCATTCCGTTGGAATTTAATACTGCTGTACATTGGGGAGAACGGTATAAGTAAAGGCGACTATAAAATCCTTGTTTCCACGGGATGGAATAAAACTTCCGGTTATTACTAGTAAAGAAATATTTATGGATCCATGGTATATCTCGTCTCATCTGCACTATGCTCACGACCAACCCTGGTACGTTACTTATTATACTAATTACTATTAATAGGCAACAAGTAGAAGTAGTAGACAGTAATAAGTATAAGCCTGTTATGTCCTATTGCGGCGCAATAGCCTCTCATCTCACTGAATACATCAGTACAGTGAGGAGGATTAGGCGTAATCACCTCGCTTGCCTAATGTGGGCTGGTGATCTCAAACCCGAGCCATGTTTGAAAAGTAGGAAACATGTTTTCACTCGACCCGGGAATTGAACCCGAGACCTCAGTCTTGGCAGGCGAGTGCACATGCCACTAGACCACTGAAAAGATGGACAGTAATAAAGAAGTACAGTAATTGGGAAAATAAAATACGTATATGTGTATAACAAAGTAGTATTTATTATATAACATCTCATATAACTTGTTTATACCAGTATCAATTCGTACATACTTCAAATACATGCAAGGCGAATTTAATTAAACGATTATTTTGTGCTCTAAAGTACTTTCGTGTTAAGACTTCCCCGTGCAACAAAGGCTCTTGCAATATAACA
The DNA here is from genome assembly GCA_951394245.1 of Cyclophora punctaria. Taxonomy (NCBI): domain Eukaryota; kingdom Metazoa; phylum Arthropoda; class Insecta; order Lepidoptera; family Geometridae; genus Cyclophora; species Cyclophora punctaria. The sequence goes on along the minus strand of OX596167.1, from coordinate 2,080,877 downwards.
ACTTCAATTCTTTATTAAAACTACATATTACTCTAATATAATAAAATCGAACATAATAATAAAAGTTCAGATTCTTAAAACGTATTTAAATAATTTTAAATGTAACGTGAAGTTAGCTACAATTATAGTGGTCGGTTAAAATGTAATACATTCCTTAATTTTAAGTGTGCTTCTCAAGTTTTTATACTCATATATAAATGATTTCATAAGACTGCAGCCTCTTCGATTTCATTCATGTGAATATTGTTCTTAGTAGTTCTGTTATTTTCCGCTAGAGGCGTTATATGTAATGTCAATTGAATTTAAAAACAAGAGTTTAAAAACTTTAGAAACCTACACTAAGGTACACCAACGTGCATTCTATATTATTATATACCACCTTAAACCTAAAAGATTATAAAATGAAAATAAAAATGTTAAATAGTGATATGTGGTTATTTGTATACAATTAAACTATTCAACATCAAATTAACAATTTTAAATATCACATAATATTCGTAGAATAATGATTAATTTTCTATTATAATAATCTTAAATGGTCCTTTTTACGCACTAAAACTCACGTGTCAGTATGTATAGTATAGTTATTCATGTATAAATATATTATGTACTTATTAGTGTTTCTATAAGGCTATTTTAGGTACTATGTTGTAAATCTAGGCCACATTCGATATTGGCGAAAGCTGACGATAAAATATCGTCTACGACGAAATTATAAAACTAACAGCCATAATACAGCCTTGACACCGACCGGTAGCTTGTTTCTGGTTTAACAATAATCTATGGAACAATAAGGACACTTTGCTCTAAAAAAAATATCGCTTTGTCGTGGCATTCGAGATTTGAATTATTAGTACTTATACTGCGGGTCCTTTAGCAATTCCCTTTTACGAAAATATAAAACACGGATACAACTACTGATGTATGTATATTTGAAAGGCAGTATCTTTTAACTATTTGTTAAGGCTTTACAAATTTCTAGTGTATTGACTATTTTATAACTAAGCAATCTTGTATACTGTCGACTTAAGGTCGAATCTTATTTATAATTGGAGTTATTTTGTTGTACTTTTACGCTAATCAAGCTTTAGGTAACAAACACTTACCGTGAAAATATACTTTTTTTATGACACGTTTGCGGTGAATTTTACAATGTCAGTTAATATCTAATATTCAGTTATCTTTAACAAGTTTACTTACTTTGTCAAGTTGTTATGGCATAAAGTATTCACAAACCTAAATAAAAAGTTTTAATATTGCATTGTTTGTGAACACCGATAATTATTTAAGAACTGGATCAAATTAAGATTTAGTCGCACAATGGTTGAAAAATCGACCTCGGAAGTGAACTGAATGAATATCCTTAATCCTTATAATCTGGGGTGTACTAAGTTACTCGAATTTACATCAGTTGTATTATCTGTGTTGTGTGTCTATACTCTGTAGTGTGTGCTACCTGACACGTGGCGCGGGCGATGCGGGGTCACTCCTTATCTGTTATTCGTTAAGTATGCACGTACGCATGAGCGCGTCGCATACAGAGTAGGGATCGCAATTCGACGCCGGCCGGCGGTCTTCTAGGTAACCCTTCTTCTCTTCAGCGACGAGTCGCGGTATTCTGATGCTGTTACCGCGGTTGGCGACTCCTGTAGTTTGTAAAGAGGTTTTGTTAGGAAGGCATGGATTTGATTTGATAAATGTCCTACGATACTTAATAACCGAATTTCAAACCGAATATCATTTCGTCTACAGAATAAATTTGTGGAATGTGAAAATGGAATGAAATCACTTAGTCTTTTAAATTTACGGGGGAAGTAAGAAACTGACTGGTTGGAAAATCCGCCATATTAGAAAATATTTTAAGAGGCCAATGAATATTGTGTTATAGGAATATATCTTTTTCTCCTCATCATTACATACCTGCGCTGAAGTCATTAATACTGGCGGTCTCGTGGAGGCCGGTGAGACGGCGCTCGTTGTCCTTGCCTCCGCGAGGGTCGTACACCTTGATGTGCTTCATGTGCACCTTCGACAACTTGTCGATGGCCTTCTCGATCTCACTGTGAACGAAAATGTGTTGTTAATATAATGTCTACCGAGTTATATTTAATGACGGAGGTTTGATTGAAGATTGAAGTAACATTTAATGGTTTTACCTCTGGTTTGATAGAGAATTTCTATATTTGAATTCCTTTTCTAATGGCGTATGTAATTCAAACTTTGTTGTGATACTATAATGAATTGACATTCACCGTCTATATTTGTGGATTCGTTGTCAGTAAGATGTTGTAGCTAGCAAGGTAAAGCTACGGTTATCAAACAAATGAAGAAGGCAAAGAATGAGGCCTACAAAGGTGCCTTATGGCAATTACATCTCATCCTCGAGAAAGGAATAATTATCCCACAAGGAAAGAGAGACACAGAGCATAAGCAAAAAATAAATACTCACATAATACCATTCTCCTCACGCATCTTCTTGGTCGAGAAGTTAGTGTGGGCACCAGATCCGTTCCAGTCCTGCACCGGCTTAGGGTCGAAGGTGACGATGACTCCATACTCCTCAGCGAGACGATGCAGGATGTAGCGCGCCACCCACAAGTCATCTCCTGCCTTCACCCCGGTGGAGGGACCCACTTGGAACTCCCATTGGGAAGGCATCACTTCAGCGTTGGTGCCCGCGATCGGCACTCCGGCGTACAGGCAACACCTGTGCCATATTTAATGGTTAGTCGTTTAGTTTAGAACGAGTGGTTTGGGAAACTAATGTGTTGGTGGATATTTGTTACTTTCCATCAAAACTCAAAACTTGTCGATTATTCTTATTCAAATTAGGGCGTATTTGATCCCAAGAGGGCTTTTGGAACTAGAAAATCTACTCCATGTCAACATGGGAAATCAAATTGTATCGTAAAGGAAAATGTCCTTGTCGTTCTTCGTTTATAACGACAAGGACATTTTCCTGAAGAATAGTGGCAGAAATTATATCTTAAAACCAGTACGCCTAAGATGCCACCAGTGCTATACAATGATGTTAAATAGGGTGACCAATCATATCTCATACAGCATAGTCTATTTCTGGCCCCTTAATTTAAAGAAACAACTGAATATCTCTATCCTCACCTATAATGCGCCTCGACCAAGTCCCTAGCGAACACTTTGTTGGCTCCGACGCCGCAGTAGTAAGGGCCCTGCGGCGGGGGGAAGCCGCCCGGGGGCCAGCCGAAGGGCCTGAGGTCCGCATCCAGCAAGATGTACTCCTGCTCGATGCCGAACCAGGGCTCGTCCTCCTTGCACTTGTCATGAGCCTCTTGACACTTCAAGCGGTGGTTGGTTTCTGGAAATAAGGTTAAAAAAAAGTAAAGTAATTAGCCTGTAAAGTCCCACTGATGGGCAAAGGCAGGAAGAGTATTAGGCATAATAATCACGCTTGCCTAATGCGGATTGGTAACATGTTTCGCTGGACTCAAGAATTGAACCCAAGACCTCAGTCTTGGCAGAAGTACACCGAGGAGGAATTAGGTAATACATAGTTGTTTAGTTTTTAGTGGAATTTCCCTATCTGCTTATAAACTTTCCATGATTCTTCAAAGCGAGTTTCTGAGCACATAAATATAAATAAATCGTCATGCAAGAGGTATAAGAAATTACAATGAGCTGTCCCTTTAAAATGGACATTAACATTATGAGATCTCGTAAAAGATGGCTCAACAGTTCTGTGGCCAACGTTACGTCAGTTTCTTTGTTGTATTATTTAAAACACTTTTATAGGTAAGTGCATTAATACTGTAAAGGTCGCAGTCTCGTTCGCAACAGCATCACGTTTTGGCGTCCAGCCAGTTATAACATGGATCCTTACCCTACGGATATTTCCCTAAATTATTTATAGTTTTTAACACACTAAACATTGAAATTTAGTATTCCTCATCATCTCGGAAAACGCGCAAATTATTTGGCCAGTAACTCATTACCATGACTTGTGAAAATAGAATTTAGGGGAAATAACATTCAACAGATTGAAGTCAGTGTCAGTTCAAAACAAAAGAGTTACTCAGCATCACTACATAGTATAAAACCAAGTCGCTATTTTTGTCTGTTTGTCTGTATGCTTAAATCTTTAAAATTACGCAACGGATTTTGATGTGGTTTTTTGTAATAGGTAGAGTGATTCAAGAGGAAGGTTTTTATGTAAAAAAATCCCACGGGAATGGGCACAATGCGGGTAAAACCGCGGGGCGCTGCTAGTTGTCTATAAACTATGTACCTTCTAGATGTATCTCGACCGTATATACGATTAAAGTTTTTGACTTCAATTTTGGCAAAGTATCTCTTGAAGTTTAGCTCATCGCAATTTCAAAGCAATGCAGCTCAACCATCACTTGCGTTAATGGCCGAAAATTTGGCATACACTGATGTGCTTCGGAGGGTACATTAAACTGTCGATATTATACATTCTCCAATATTCCCACAGGGGTAGATTTAAAACCCTCTAGAGACTTTTGAAGGTAAATGCAGGTCAGTACGTCGGAAGCCATTCACACTCCGCCACCAAAGTTATCCACCGACTTCTCAAAGTTTCTTTCTAACCAAAATACTATAATCGTTGTACAAACCTGTAGGCTCCATGTTGTATTTGAAGGTGTCGCACATGACCAGCACATTGTTGCCACGACGGAAGGGGTCCTTGTAGATGGCTCGCGGCACGAGGAATGTATCGGAGTTGTGACCCTTGGCTTGGCCGGTGGAACTGCCGTCAAAGTTCCAGACGGGCAGATCTAGAAACGTTAAACATCGTTTGATTAGACATTTTGTTATTTTCGTATTTTTACAAAATTTAGATTAGGATTTTTTTGTTCTATTCTACTATGAGGATTAATGTATATGGTTCTACCTTCAGTCTAATCGGATGAGCAAGTATTATGGGGACCTCCACAATTTTTTTTCGCTTACAGGAAATTCTTGCTAACCTCAATAATATAGATGTACCTACGTGATTATTCTTTTTCTCATAAAGAGGTTTATTTTATTTAAGGTTACTTCACTTCATATTCGTGGGCAGACCATCCACTTATGACAATATACTTATAGAAATCCGTATGCTAGCAGTTTAATTTAAATCCCCAACCTTTCTAATTAAAAGTGAGAGGTTTAAACATACATCTATTCAAACAAAGGCTATTGCGATGGGCGGTTGTCTTTAAAGCCTCATACATAACAAATTGTCTATGAAATCTAACTAAATCTACTTTAACTAGCACATACGAACTCTATCAATTACACTTGAATGAATACCGAAATCCTAAAGGAACTACTCGACTCTAAAGGATTACTAATACTTCGGCGCATCTCGTGAAAATAAAGGTTCGAAACCAGATTCGAAAAGAGAATTATTTTTCGTTATTCGAAACTAGGTTACTTAAAATAGATCTCCTTTTATAACCAGCTTTGAATCTTTAGTTTCGAAATGCACCGAAAGTTAAACATCAATTCTATTCCGTCGAACAAAATAAATGGTTAAATGATTATTGTCTCTACCGTGTATATGTACATTTGTAAGACTGCTGACGACAATATTACGTGAAACCTTTCATGTTTTCATCAAATCTGTCCGTATTCTTAACGTCTCTCAGCTTGCATGGTACGTTGAACGCCCTGTCTATATCCACAGGGAAGAAATATGGCGGCAAGTACTCGTTCTGATACTTCAGTTGGAAACTATCGAACACGTTCCTTACACTCGCTTCGTTTAACTGATCAATAACACTTGCTAGTTTTTCTATAAACAATTCAAGATGAAGCTAAAGCCAAGAACGAACACTGCGAACAAACAGTGAAGCAGGCAAAATTACGCAATGCGTCTAAATACTCGGTTACGCATTTGATAACCAAATTACACCTCACTGGTAACTTATGTTAAGTTTGTAATCGGCTTCACTTCAATGTTGACAGTACTCTATATAATTCATTTTATTTGAGTCACGATGTTGCAAGTAAAATATCAATGGAAAAATTCGCCCGTATTTTTCCATTATAGATAATTTCGGTTGGCAGTATTTGCTTACCTCTCAGCCGGTAGCTATTAATAGTTTACAAACAATAAAAAGTAAACTAGTATTAATAGTGTATAGAGTAACTACGAGTAGGTTACATTGTTGTTTACATCCATATCTCACATGGGTGTTGAAGGCCAGGCTACTGAAAGTGTGCTAATTCGTGTTGTTAATGAGGATGTAATAAAACCGCTTCGGTGTGTATTACATATACGTGTCATTCATCAAGCTTGTTATTTTCATGTTTCCATGCCGTGACGAGCGCAACGGAAGTTTCGAATGCAAGGATTATATTGAGCTTATTTATACACCTATTCAGTTTATGTATACTGTTATTTTATTCATTTCATATCTTAGCTTGTCTAAGGGTTAGTGTCGTCCTATACTTTTAAACTGCAGCAATCAAAGCTGTGTCTTACTGTGTGTTGTATTTATGTCAGGCTGGAGCCAATTAGAGCTATTTGTCGCGAGCTGCTGTCAAGTGGCAGCCAGAGACATGGTGCCACAACCAGCATTATTCTGAATTATATTCTAATAGTTTCAGCATTTAAAACAACATAGACATCAAAAGATTTGAACTCAGGAGTTTCTGCTGCGATACTAAAGTAACATTAACACCAACATTGAAATGTAAACATATCAGCGCAATTTATCAATTATTAATGATATACAAGACTGCCTCAGAGCTATGCTAACACCCTAGGGCCAGCAATCATGTGGCTATGAATATTTCATGCCGTTATTTGCATAAAGGTCTGTTACTGAACGTTTACTCATGCAAACTAGTCCCAGTAAAGTGATGTGCACACTATAGCTACACTACACACCTTTGATCTACTGAAAATAGGTCGGTGTATGCACTAGCTTTATTAATAAGGGTTTCGGAAAGGTTTTGGGCCCTCATTTACATTGAAAAGGGTGGAACCACATCCCGAGGCCAGTGGGAAACTAAAATAAATTATCTATGTACAAGACTCCTTGAAACCATCCTGTGGTCACAGGTCCCTTTGCTGTTGAGAGCAACTCGCTTTTTGACGGTTGGTCTTGTGGTAATTTGGTCTTGTTGTATTGTTAGTGTTACCATAGTGGGTTTTTACTGATTTACTATACATTTTTTTTCGATTTAGCGTCCTACAACACCTCAGTTCATTTAAACGTTTTTCCATTGTGAAATTATTTTGGATTGCCAAAGTGGCGTTTTGCCGACCCATAATGACATTTTGCCGGGTTGCCGTAGCATTCTGGCAGCTTAACAAACAGTTACGATCTATGTAGTGTAATATCTATCTATGTATCTTCTTACCTTTGGTGGTTTCTGGGATGTAATCCAGCGTGCGATCTTTACACCTCAAGTGCTCGCCGCTGCCGTCGATCCAGATGTATGTGGCCAGGCATTTGGACCCAGGGAACGGTAGGTCATTGTACCGAGTCAGCAGGGTCTTGGATAGCACTGCATTCGGAGAGTTTGTCAGCACCGGTCCTGATAAAATCTTTGGATTATCTGAAAGAAGGAAACAGTTGATTTATTAGAAAACAATAGACATATGATTGTTATATACAAATTGTTAAATAAAATGGCTAGAGTTTGTGCCTAAGTAATTAAGTATTTAGTAATTTCCATAATTATTTTTACTAAGTGTAAGAAATATAATTTGCGTTCAGACTGCATGTTCACAAAAAGTTAATTACAAGATTGCGAATCAGTAACTATAAAGACTTTAAAGTTATTAAAACCTCCGTGGTATTTGAAAGAAAACTTTAAGCTAAAAGTGACAAACTTTTTCGTCGATCAATAGGCAGAAGGTCTGTCATATCCGCCGCGCAGGTCACCCGATTGACAACAAAGTGTAACTAATAATAAATTCATGCACAATTTTCGACAATTCTTCCACATTCAGCCACAAAAACTTTAAAATTTAACACAACATAAGTTAAGGAAAATACACTGGTAACTTTACAACATAGGTACGGAAAAAGCCTCAAGTAATTAGTAAAAAAATAAAATAATGATTCTACATTGTCCGCGTTTTGTTGTGACAGCTACAATTGACACTTGAGCCCGAGCAAAGACTATATTATTTGTGTATTAAAACTTCCTTCGATAAATGCATAGATTGCCTTACAATAAGATTTACTATTTAGACAGTCAATTGTTTATATTAAATCTGAGTAAAACACTTTGGTTATTACTCCAAAAAGTGTGTCCCAAGTGTATTTATCTAAAGCATTTTGATGCATGCGTAGTATAAGCTTAGATTATGTCGGAGGCCTTCAGTAGTCAATAACACAAATATCTGGGTGGATCACTATCGTAAGTATACAAGATTTTGTAGTTTTTCCTCAATAAAGTATACACATATTTAATTTAAAATTACCTTCAACTTTTCCATGTCCTGCGTCCGCCATCGTGTATTACTTTCGATGCAGTTAACAAATCTGTAACAAAGGAAATAAACCTTTAGTAAATACATAATATTAGAACACATGTTTAAATATATTCTAACATAGTTTACATAAAAGTATGAGTGAGGCTGTCAGATTCTTACAAGATCTCCCGGTAAGAAAAAATAACAGGAAACTATAGGCAAAATCCTAGAAAGTAATGGGGGTGGTTCGGGCAACACTTCAGGTGTTATTATCTCCGACTTTCCACTTGACGCTACTTTCTGGGACATCCTGTACTGTAATATATATGTAAGTAGTCACTATTTCGTAATCCATGACGCAACCACAACCCGCAACCACAAGATAATATTACCGGCAACTAAAACATATCCTTTTAAGGGCAAAGCAATAAAGATACAATTCAAAATCGTAAAGAAGTTACTAAAATGATTTCAAAACAGTCGTCATTGTGACACCCAAAACGTAGGTAGTACAAATGTTCTCTTAGCAACAACTTACGAGTACCTACCTAATGAGAGAAACAAAAATTACATCTTAATCGGTCATTAGTACTAACAAATTATAATAAAAAACCTTAATCCTTTTAACAATTCAAGATTTTTTATATTTTTTGTACCACCTGTGTTTTAAAAACATGATTAATATAATAGGTACTTATATGTACAAAAAGTATATCCGTTTGCTAATATCATCATTATGTAATTTGGTGTGTATTCCATCTATACTTCTATACTAGTTTCTAACTTAGTTTGTTTGTTTGTAAGGACTAATCTCAGAAACTACCAGTCCGATTTGAATAATTCCTTATGGAACGGACAGCCACATACAACGGGAAGGCTATGGGCTATTTTTTATCCCAAAATTCCCAAGGAACCGGGCACAACGCGGGTAAAACCGTGAAACGCGGTTTGTTATGTATGAATAAATCTTATTACGTCTATTTTAGTATTTCTATTTATGTAAATAGATACATATATGGTATCCTTGACATTTATGTTTTATATGCTTATTTATAAATACAAATAGTTATGTCGTATAATATTTAATGATGAGCCACACCTCCTAAAGTTCCGAAACTAAGAAAAAAATGTTCAATGAATATCAACAATTTTAACAAGTTATGTAAATATTAATACAAGCATCGCCCCGTGGGTTTACCCGCGATCCCGTGGGAATTTTAGGTTGAAATATATATATACCATATAACTTTCCTGTAGAATATGTATGTGGCTATCCATAACAAAAATATTTATTCAATTCTGATGACTACTTTCTGATATAAGCGCGTACAAACAAAAAATAAACTATTCAGCTTGTTTTATTTGTATAGATGTCGAAACCTACGAGCATAATTAATTACTAAACAACAAGTTAGCGACTACTAGAATAAGCATCCAACAACACGCGCGTCAAATAACCTACTTCATTCTGCGATTACTTGGTTCTTAAGTGAACACGCACAGTTTTACTTGCTCACCAGTCAGATTCGGTCAGATTGGTGTAAAGGTAAACCAGGTACTTTCTCTTCTGGTTTTATTCAAGGTAGTGACTCGAGCCCTTGACTGTTGCCTCGTTTGTGGACGTTGGCTGTCTGCCCAAAGTGTGGTTCATCTACACGCGGCGAATGTTTACGACAATTACTGTATTTAACTAACTGCAGATACGGCATTCGTGATAACTATAATCTTACCAAATTCAAAATGCGAACTAATATGGCCGATTTCCAAAGACATTTCCGTTTAAAGAGATCTTCTTCCTGAGATGGAATGAGAGTGAATGATTGGAGAATAAGAATGGAAATCATTGAACCGTTTACCCTCCTACAGAAAGAAAAGATTTTGCTTGGAAAATCAAACATAAATAATCTCTTGCAATGAATATAAAATAGTATCAATACTAACATTAGTACTTATATTTTAAAAGCACTTTAAAATAAGACGGGAATAAAATGGAACACTGTAATTATATAATATTAAAATTATTTGTCACGTGGAATATGTTACATAAATCATCGAAGACATAATTAGGTATTGTAGATTTATCGTACCTAATTAGACAGCTAGCATAATGTTTAAAACTATTTATCTATAATAGTAAACGTATATATGCTACCAACGGGTGATTTCCCTAACTATTCACTCAGAGTCGTTAACACTCGACGGTCGACACTTGACTAATTGACGTAATTTTTCATACATTATTATGTCAAAATCACTCATGAAATCTCTCTCTCTACTATTCCTTAGTATTTGACGTCTCTGAGTGCGAGCGTAGGTAATAGAAGGCATGTAATATTTATTACTTGTATCACTTGTATACATACAAGTACCGAACAGCCGTACTTAAACGTCACTTAAATCGACATTTAATAAATTGATGTTTTTTTTTACACATTGCTGTCAAAAATCTCTATTATATCACATATTGAATCCTTCCGAATCATGTCCGATTCGTACAATATATGAGTAAGTATAAGATGATGAAATGAAGCACACATCACTGACGATTTTTAGCCGGAGTTAGGTATGTAAAGTAATCGTTATTTCATAATAATTAGTATTCATAAAATATTTCTAATTTTACTTGATTTTTTGGTTTGTTTTTGCTAAATCTTTCATCCGTTATTACAAGTGTGAAACGAGTTGCTACGGGGACGATTTTAACACACGTCAAAATCAGGTGATTCTCAATTTTAATGTTGTATTAACTAATGTAAATGTTGTATTAACTAATGTAAAGCGTACTGGTTTCTCTGGATACTTTATTATATAATTTGGCGTTGTTCTAATAAGTAAAAAGTATAAGCCTGTAATGTCCCACTACTGGGCAAAGGTTTCTCATCTCGCCCAAAATAGATTAAGCGAACACTACTAATTTTGAATTGAAACTACGTACATACTTCGCTTTTATTTTACATTTTTGTCGGACGTTTCGGTTCGGTGAAGGAGGTAAATTCAAAATTATGTTAACGTATTAATGTCTGATCCATTTCATGTAATTTTTATGTTACCTATACAATCCATCAGGATAAACCTTGCACCTCTTCAAAGTCGGTTAGAATATATATTTTAATTGATTGCTCAGTATTCAAACCATGTGTCTATTGGATCGGATTAGTAATGTTATACAGCCAAAAAAAATGACTGCGATATATGATAGGATTTTAAGCATACACGTGCCAAAGTACATAGTACGTCGTTAATACATAAATAGATTTAAATGTTTTAGTAATAACAATTTGTAGCTAATGATATAGGTATGTCATTTGTAACATGGATTGGTGTTAGCCAACCGATTTCAATGAATTTTACCTTTGGTAAAGGTAGTTATGTACCTATATTTAACGTTGTAGATTCATAGATACTACTTTTAAAATTAATTCCGTAGAAAACTTTTATCCCAAAATGTTTATCTTACAAAATATTAAAAAGTAACGTCCTACTGTTGAGTAAAAACCTCTCATAACACTGAAAATATCAGTACAGCGAAGAGGATAAAGCGTAATCACCACGATTGCCTAATGCGGGTCGGTGATCTCAATCAAATCCAAATAAACCCACGGGAACGGGTTCCCGAGATTAAATAAAAATTATCGTCTAATTAAAAGTACTGGCACAGTCCATGAAAACGTCAAACATTTTTAGTACTTTGTCATAGTACAAAATGTACATAATCTCATTGACATGTTATTAGTTACTATAGAAGTTTGAATATGATAAGGTTCGCAATACATGCTTTACATTTACATAGACTGCTTGTACATCATAAATTACAACCAATTATTAACCTCACAGCTCACGTCGGGTGATTAGTAAACAGAGGGTGTAAACAAGGATAAATATGTGCACGTGTTTGAATAGTAATAGCATAGTAATGTGACTATTTATGTTCCTCGTTAAACATATGAAATATTGTCTACTACTGTCAGCGGTGACTCTAAGTAGCTAGTCCAATATTCATTTGAAATAAATAATATATTATTAAACAAAGGCCCCAAAAGTAGTCTGTCTGAATGTAATTGATTTTCTTAAAAAAATACTAAACGTATACTATGCGGTTTTCACTGACATACACAGTGATTCAAGAGCAAAGTTTATGATTACTTTTCATGCTAAAATTCCCACTGGAACAGGTATAATGCGGGTAAAACCGCAGGGCACTGCTGGTATTTCAATAAAATTCTACCGTTACCAAGAGTTTTTAAAGAAAAATGTAAATAGTTAAATATTTTGTAACTATTTATTTAGAATGGTATTTGGAAGTTCTGTATTACTTCCAAAAACATGATACACGACCTTTTAAGTTGGTTAGTAACAAGCAGGTATAACTCATTCCAATTATTATATAATTATACGAAGAATCATAAAGTACCTAACGTAAATAAACATACACAGTAATCAATATAAACATAGAACGTACATATATTTTCCTTCAGGGCAAAATGTATCATTAAAATAAATACAATACATTTTGGTTAAAATACAACATCCTTGGACACCTGTCCACCAAAGCTATACTATGATGCTATGCTACATTTTATATGATTACTGTAGTGCCTTATTTACTAACGCTCTGTTAGTAAAACACTGTTAATATAAAATAGGTATGTTGTCTCTCTGTAAAATAGCGTATGTCGGAAAAGGGCAAACCATTTGATAGCCAAAATGCTGTTAATAATAAAGGCCCTTAGTGTATACCGCCGTCGCTCGCTTCTTTAGCATAGCACTGTCTTGGTGGAAAAGCACCCAAAGAAATGCTTATACTCTTGAAAGACGACAAAAAAGTACAGGAAATCTAATATATAAAATTCTCGTGTCACGGGGTGCGTTGAACTCCTCTGAAACAGCTCGACCGTTCTCATGAAATTTTGTGTGCACATCGGGTAGGTCTGAGAATCGAACATCTATTTCATTATCATCCCGAAATTCCCGCGGGAACGGGTAACCGCGGGGTGGAGCTAGTGAAATATGGAATGAATAGTTTTATTATTATAAGAGGTGTTTGAATAGCTATCCTAGTAGGTAAAATCTTCGATACCGGCTCAGTTGGAGTCCTCTGGTACACCGTTCTTATTAGTTCTTCTAAAGTTTAAAATATCAGTCAGGGCCAATTACGCCACAAACCACTAATTTCGTTTTCGGGGTTTCGTACCTTAATATCAAAACGGAACTTTTATTGGTAGTTAAATCAACAATCAAATTAAGAAACGCCATTATGAAACGATCCTTTTTCGATAAGAAGGCCAGCCGATACCGTAACCTGATATAAGCGGTTCGAGTCCGGAACACTGTCCTCACGATGAGGCGATTACATGCATCATATTGCACAACAATACATTACAAAGTGCGTAATTACTTGCGTTCGATATCAGGTAATTAACAAATCCTCGGTATTTGGCGTACTTCTCCGATATTTATTGATATATAAGTATAATCAAATTGTTATCGTGAACAAAATTAGTACTAGCGTAGATTGATTACATAATTTCGTAGTAGTAATGATCCTTGATGTAAATGTCACAATACGATCTTAGGATAGAACAACCTACCTTACATTCAGAACTAATATCATAATGCTGAAGAGTTTGTTTTTTGTTTGTTTGAACGCGCAGAAACTACCAATCCGATTAGAATAATTATTTTAGTAATGGATAGCCACATTCAACGGGAAGCTTTTAGGATATTATTCATCCCAAAATTCCTACGGGAACGGGCAAAACGTGGGTAAAACGACGTGGCGCTGCTAGTACTCAGTAACTGGAATCACAAATTTCATCATTTCAAATGTATTTTCTAGACAGCAACACCAATTATTTCTCAAAGTCGGTTTATAGTGTTATCAACACTCAAAGACAATGACCCACATACGGCACTTCAATAATTATCATGAAGTTATCAGCGTTCAATTAACAAAGGCTTAGATAAACGTTGAACTTAATAATAAACAAAAGTAAAACGGAGCACAAATGATCACTTTGACAATGGGCATGCTTCAGGAAAGTGCGGCCACTTTTCTCAATCGAGCGATCCAAAGGGGACCGTCCGAACGTCCCGCCAACACAAAGAAAAAGTTTTACAAAATCCTTTAAAAAAATTAAATCTATACTAATTGAAAGCTAAACATTTTATTTTGTTTGAACCATGTTTGAACGCGCTCATCTCATATACTACAAATACGATTTGAATAATTATTTTTGTAATAGCCACATTCAACGGGAAGGTTATAAGTTATTTTTCATTAGAAATTCCTAGGAGAACGGGTATAACCAGCTAAAACCGCGGCGCGGGCTGCTGCTAGTTTAATATTAAATGGCATGTAGTACTATTCCACTACAGATCCACTACACGGCTATTCCACTACAGATCCGAAGAATAGAGGAAATATTACTTTTCAGTAGGTAGGTAACTCTGACACCAGGATTGGTCAGGTTGACCATCCACTCGATGAAGAAGAAGAAGTAGGTAGGTTTATTAAAATCCCATTTACATTTACAAACGGGACCATCCCTTTCTTCCTATAATTATTTGGACCCTAATGTACCGTAGAGCTTATTTTGACTTCTCGTGCAAATGTAATGAAAGTAACCATCAAATGTTTTCCGGAGTTCTCTTCCACAGTTGGTGAGATCAAGAACAGTTTGTGCGATTATCGATTGCATTTCAACAGCTTGAGTATTCTTAGATCTCCCTATTTTCGGAAATAGTGCCAATACTGAAATAGCCGAGACTGATGAATTATAGTGGGTTACCTATAGGTTTAACCAATTTGTCTTTTAGGTCGTTAGGAAAATGTTATGGAAAATTGAAAATAGTATAGAAAATTAATTTGTAGAACAATAGAAAATATATATATATCGGTCTGTTGTGTTTATAAGGGACTATCTATGTGGGGTAATGACACTTTGTATTTTGTCGAAGTGATAAAACTCGTCGTGTTTTGCACTTCTCTTCTGAACTACAATATAATGAAATGATAATAATAAATATACCCGGACAAATTCACTCACGGTTAATTAGACCCAAACTAAGCTCTAAGCTTGTAATGTGGAATCTAACTAACTGATACTAATACTTACGTATACACAAACGTCATTCGGAACATCGTTTTTATGTATTTAGTTTTATTATCTCTGGTTATTTCTTCTTTTGTTTCTCTTTAATTTGTGGTAATTGTGGTGAGAGTGAACAGTAATAAATCAATAATTTTCTGAATTAATACCGAGCGAATATGAACTAAGAAAATCGATGAAAATACTTTGTGATATTAAGTAGGTACTTGTTTAAGATTATTACGTTATTTATTACTCATTGAATAACTATCATAACAAATAATTTAAACTATTTGATTTGAAAGCCCTATCAAGTGACATTTGTAAATGATGACGTCACCTAAATAATGTTTAAAAAAATGCATTTGTAATCCTAGATGTAATTAAAATTATTCGAAGTAGGTACGTCCTAAACAACAACTTTGTTCATACATGAGTAGTACGAGTATATCTCACAGAATTTGAAACTTGGTATTGTAGTAATTTAATGTCAGCGTACCGAGTACGGTCACGTTTTTTCAACAGAAAAACACGTAAGCTTCTTTTATGATAATAGCTCGATGACATTCGTCCCTCAATCAATAAACAATTCTCGGTTTAATTTGAACACGGCAACCATTAACTACGCCATTTAAATTATACTAGAACTAATGTATAGACCTTGACTGTCACATAACAATAAGTCTGCTCAATTTGAATAATAATTATGCTTATTTTCTACTTAAAATAATTTTGTTCTAATACCGAAATTTACCGAGCCGCGTAACTAAACTGTTTCTTAAACTTCAATGAGATTTGATGGTTAATAATTGGTCCAGTCCTCTTTGTTTCCGTCTAGACATCCAACAATTTTACTATTCAAATCGTTCCAGAAAACTTCAGTAGGTATTTGCAGTAGTGTTTGAATATGATTAAATACTTATAACGTTAAACAGTAATAATTCTCCGCAAACATACCTATATAATGTTTAAGCTGAACAATAAAATGAAGGCTTGCTTGCATCTGAGACACTGATACCACTATTTACTTAAAATCATATCAGTATATCGTTTTAACTTCTAATATCTTAACAAACTCGTTATAATTACTTTACCGAACCATTACTGTAGATGTCAAACTAATGGCATTTCTAAAAGAATCGGTGAAAACTAACTTATTCGGAAAGATTAGAGATGTTATATAAAATTTCCGAAAACTTCGACTGAAACAATTTAGGAAGAGTATTCAGTTCAAAGTAAAATGTAAAAAATACTTTGATAGAAATATATTCTCGAAATTAACAGC
This sequence comes from Cyclophora punctaria, assembly GCA_951394245.1. Taxonomy (NCBI): domain Eukaryota; kingdom Metazoa; phylum Arthropoda; class Insecta; order Lepidoptera; family Geometridae; genus Cyclophora; species Cyclophora punctaria. Next base: position 2,064,091 of record OX596167.1, on the reverse strand, counting down.
GCCCCGTGTTTTAACCCGCGTTGTGCCCGTTCCCGAGGGAATTACGGGAATTTTTATACATATAAACTCTTTCTCTTCCTCTTGAATCACTCTATTTATTTAAAAAAATCCGCATTATAGTTTTAAAGCATACATAGGGACAGACATACAGACAGACAGCGGAACCAGACAGAAAACCAACTCTTCAGCATAATCCTATTATAGTATAGTATACATTGTTCTAATTTCACTTAAGTTACCAACATCCACTGATGGGGCCTTTACAAACGGTACCAGTTATTAATAATTACCTCTATCTCATATCACATACTAAGTTGTATGAAATAGTGCGCAGTACATAAGCAATAAAATTGTTTTGTTCGTGTTTATTGGAATAATTAATAACCCTGTAAAAACATAAAGGAATATTTGCTTTTTAATTTCTCTGATTTTTATTGCTGTGACATTCATTAGAGTACAAGTTGTGCCTACTTAGTACGTGTACAGATGGGCTAATAAATGTTGAGCAAACTTAGAAATTTGTCACGTTCAAACTTTTAAAATATTTAGTTACATTTCTTTCAAGTTTATTCTTTTATAATCTGATAAAGTAATTACTCATCGTTTTCATCGGTCGACTGTACCTAATGAAATGTATTAACCTCTTTACATTCAAAGTGCACAACATTGTAGTTCATCGACCTTCGATTAGTCACTCTCATATTGGAATCAGTAACTCAACACTCCAAACTCCAATATGTACAAAATTAACTCTTTTCTAGATAACATCCCGTATGCAGTATACTCGATCTGCCCTAAATAAGAGTTTCAGTTCGAGCGAAAAACGTCCTTATTGGCATCAATTTTAAGGTGTTTGTATAAGTTTTGGTGTGACGCTGGTATCGATTTTACTTTCGGGCCCGGTTCATCGAAGTATTTATCGGCACCCACGCAACAAAATCACGTTTATTCGGATTAACTTGGGAAACAATCACTTTGGAACTATTTACAAATAGACCCATTTCATTAGATTATATTCCGTGTTACAAGGGCGGGCTGTTATTTTGAACTGACTAGATGACTGTTGGAATTGTGTTAAACTAAAAACTATTGACGAATGTATTCTAATATTATAAAGAGGTAAAATAAGATTTGTAAGTTTGTTTGTTTGTATGTTCGAGCTAATCTCAGGAATTACCAGTCCGATTTGAATAATTATTTTCAGATAATGGATAACTACATTCAACGGGAAGGTTATAGGCTATTTTTTATCTGTCTGTCTAAAATATTATGAAGTTCCATTAACCTCTTAACGTCTGTCCATATTGTTGATCTAAACCAACTCTTCATCTTTTTCTAAGCATCAACCCCCTCTTGAAACAAATTACGGGTGAATCCACACCGCACCCCTAGTCCGCAGTCCGCACCCCTCATCCAATGGTATTATACACATAGAATGTCGGTCAAAGTGTGAGATAAGAGATCGTAAACTAGGATCATTTGAATATTGTTGCGTCATACACGAGAACCTGTTTAACACCACCCGCCCGTATTTGGTATGTAGGTTGTGTTCTTGACCTATGCGCCGGCGATAGACACAATACTTTCCAACTATGATGTTTTATTTGTAAATATTGCATTGTACTTGTACCTACTGTACTGTTCTGTAATGTCCCACTGCTGGGCAACGGCTCGTCTCATCGAAGATATCAGTACAGCGAGGAGGAACTAATTTTACTTTTATTGAACCGCGGTTTTACCTGCGTTGTGACCGTTCCTTTGGGAATTTCGGGAGGAAAAATATAGCCATCCCGTTGAATTTGCCTATCTAGTAAAAAAGAATTATTCAAAACGGACTGATAATTCCCGAGATTAGCTCGAACAAACTTACAAATTTTACCTCTTTATAATATTAGTTCAAGTTGTACTGGTTGTCGAACTTCTCACGACTCTTAACCATTACTTAACTGATGGACAGCGTAATTGCCAGCTATGCAATAAACAATCCTGTAATGTCAATAACATAAAAAAGATCACAAAAATTCGGACATTCGGACACGAACGAAACCATGAATGTAACCAAAGCATCCGACTAGTAGCAAATAATTATAACGCATTTATTGGTGACTGGTGTCCCGCGGTTTTACCCGCGTCGTGCCCCTTCATGTGGGAATTTCGAGATAAAAAAAGCCTATAACCGTCCTCTTGAACGTGGCTCTCCATTAAAAAAAGAATAATTCAAATCGAATCGGTAGTTTCTGAGATTAGCGAGTTCAAACAAACAAACAAAACTTTACGTACACCTAGACTAGTATAGATAAACTTCCTTGCTTTGAGTACTCATTTGTTTTCATTGCACTCAATATTTAGCTCAATGTCGATATCAAGATGAAGTGATTAGACACGTTTATAGACTGTCTTCACGCCATCACGATTCAATCTTGTTTCCATTAGCTTTCTAATTAATTAATCGATTGTTTTTACTACAGAACTGAAACGCAATATGAATGAATACGAGTATGACGTGACGTACGAGCAGTCTACGGGTAGGTACACGCACGAATTAGAGAAGGCAGGCAAAGCAGAAGGCAGGAAGCTCTGCTGATGTTCTTCCGAATGGGTGGTACGTTCAAAAGAGCCTCTTTGGGGCTAAAACTGAATAAAAGTATATGAGTTTGTCTTTTCAGTAAGTACTTCGCTCTTCTGGTACTAATAACACACTTATAAAGAAACTAGCCGTGCCCGCGGTTTCACCCGCGTTGTACCCGTTCCCGTAGGTATTTCGGGATAAAAATAGCCTATAACCTTCCCGTTGAATGTAGCTATCTATTACAAAAAGTATTATTCAAATCGGACTTGTAATTCTTGAGATTACCTCGAACATACAAACAAACAAACAAACAAACTTACAAATTTTACATCTTTATAATATTAGTATAGATTAATCTATTCCTGACCCAAATAAGTTGAATAAAAAAATTATCAATAACATCAGTTCATCCGTTCTGCAGCTATAAATAGTGTATCTAACACGACTTTCTTATATACAAGTAATATAGATTTAAACTAACTTTTTCAATGGTTCACAAATATTATTCCGTTACATAAAAGTTAAACTTCATTGGTTATTAGTATTATTTAAGTAAATTACTATTGTTATTTTAATTTATTTAGTAATTATGGAACTAGCTAACGACTTTGATAAGACTGTAGCGTTAATAATGTTGAAATCAATTAGGGCAGGAAATTATAATTGGTGTCTAATTATATCTCGGTTATGGTAATTGACCAGCGCCATTTTAGTTTAGGGATAAAATTAACTTAAACAATTCCGTGTCAATATGAGAACCATATACTTGTAGGTACAAAACGATTCTTCCAAGCCTTGTTTAAACAAACATATATGTTCAAAAGGCAAACCAAACTGCCTATGGTCTTTATTTAAAAAAAATAATATTAAAACCTCCTTAAAGAAACGCAATTAAAAACCATGTAGACCGAATTATATTAAACTAAAACCACCGCAACGAAACTAGCTTTCAAATGTAGAAAACAGCATCGAAATCGGTCCATCATTGAAAGAAATATAGTGCCTCAAACACACACTGACATCGACATCAAGCTTATACCACCCTTCGATAACGTCGAGGGTTAAGAGGCGATTATATTTAAAAATAATAAATTATTTCCGTTCAATGAAGCTCTTGTAGGTACGTGAAGAAATAATAAATGAGCAAAGTGTATGACTGAAAACGGCCGATAAACTGACTGCAGTTATAAATAGCACCTGATTGGGAAACTTTTAAAGCTAAAAATATCTGGTGCGATACACGAAGCTTCACCTTTATATAGATCGGAACCAGTTGCTCTTGGGTTCATTTCTTTGTGTTTTGAAATAACCAAAAACAAGATGAGAATTAACCTTGGCTTTAAGTCGCTGGTGTTTTACTGATATATTCAGTGAAATGTCTTTGCCCTGCAGTGGGATTATACGGGTAACATTTTTGCTTCTCGTTGTCTTAACTCTGGTTTAATTTTGCAGTGCACTTCCAGAAGGTTGTCACTGAATTTTCTGATAAAGGTACTTTCTGGTTATCTCATGATTGGGTTTTACCCTAAAATGGGATCTTACCGACTTGCTGAAACAGAAAATATTTTCCATGTTTTTATATATTGCCGCGAATTTATTATGCACCCTTTGTTGCTCATTCGTAACCATTCATTGTATTATATATCATTACAGTGCATTGAACTCTCATGACGATGTAAATACACCATATGAGAGTATTATGAACGGCGTCGGATGAAGGAACTAAAAATTGTTTAACTAAATTATACTATTCATAGATAGAAGCCATTCATCTATTCATTGGTAGCCTTCTAGCCAAGCCATCCGATAGATTAAACAGTGAGGTTACTTACACGAACGAATTTATAACAAATCGTTATCGCGTCATAAAGTATTATATATACAGAGGTGCAAAGAATCATACACAACGAAATTTATATACTCGTATATATGCGAAGTAGTATTAAAAGTTTTTTATTTGCTGCTGTTCCAGCAAACCTTGTTTTGCCATATAAAAGTTAAGGGGTGGACCCTTAATATTTAGGGGGATAAAAATAGATGTTCTCCGATTCTCAGACCTACCCGATATGCACACAAAATTTCATGAGATTCGGTGAAGCCGTTTTGGAGGGGTTTAACTGAAACCACGAGACTGCATAATTTTAGGGCCGTGGTAGGTACTAGTAACCGGATCGCGATAGTTAGTAACCCGGGGGTCAGGAACTGTATTCAATGCTATTACCTACTCTCTGGCCATAGTTGTTTGCCAAATACCATGTTTAGCTTGCGCCTTTTACAAAGTAAAGAGTTTCTTATATTCCCAGTACTTTATTTAGTATCTTTTTAATTACAGTCCACTTATTAGATCTGTATTTTTATGTACATACATACATTTAAAAAAAATACGGTCGGATTAAAAACCTTCGGTTTTTGAAGTCGGTTGAAAAACGAAAATACTTTATATATAAAAAATAATGATCCTAATTAATGGTGCTCTTTTAATCGCCTTCAGAAAAGTATACATTTCACATCTCTATAGAATTCTTCGAAATATTTTGTTATTTTATCGGCATAAGTGTGACAAAGTGATATTAAACCCGTAGTAAATTGAACAACATTCTTGCAGTGGAGTGCGCTCGCGGGTTCATCATACACTAACCGAGACAAGGTTACCTTTACGAAATAACTGTTGACTGTTAAATAATTGCTAAACAAGTTATTTTTAACGAGACCGACGAACTTTAATTAGTTGGAAATATGAACCAAAAACAATGTATTTATTGAAGACACAATTAAAGTAAGTGTCACAATATGTTTCTGTGAAATCGATGATGTTTTCTACATACTAACCCACAGCAGTCAGCGGTGTCGCACGTTTTTAAACCGGTCCCGTTGATATTTCGTAACCAAAAACTTTTCTCATGAATTAATATGAAGGTATTAAAATAAGTTTGTCCCACTGTTGGGGAATAACCGTACGAATCCGTTGCGAATCTAAAGTAATATACTAAAACTGAAGAATTTGTTTTGTGTTTGGATGCGTTAATCTCAAAAACTGCCTATCCGATATGAATAATTATTTTTGCTATAAATAGCCACATTTAATAGGAAGGATATAGGCTATTTTTCTTTTCCGAAATTTCCACGGGAACAGGCAGAATGCGGGTGAAACCGCGGGGCGTTGCTAGATTTGGAATAGACGTGTAGATGAAGGCAGCAATTAGTTCTACGAATGCAAAGATTATTCGCTATTTACATAATATATTTTCAAAAACATTTTGTTTTTTGGGTACCATGAACCAGAAGTGTTATTTAAAACAATCAATACTTAACGCAATTAAAAGAAAATTAATTCTAATCGCATAACTATCGTAGAACGACCGGACTCGTGCCTTTATTCCCATTCCCCCAATAAGTGAAAATAATACAATTTCCTCCGTTTTTCATAGGCTTCTCTCAGAGTTAATTTGTCCTACAGTATTAATCTTATATAAAAAACTAAAGGAAAACCCCAGATAAAGAAAAATATAGAAAATAACGATCTATAATAATAAATTATAGGCGGATTCCGACTGAATGGTATTGTGACATCGGCTCGCTTTGAAAGCGATTTATTTTCTGATTCCTTCGAATGGAAATATACTTCCGACAGAATGCTCTGAACGGTGGAAGTAAGTCATGATATTAGGGCTGGAATACACATGAATATAGCTGGAATACTGGCATACCAATATAATAAAGCTGAAGAGTTTATTTTTGTTAGTTTGAACTCCTAATCTCAGAAACTACCTATCCGAATTGAGTAATTATTTTTGTATGGAATAGCCACATTCAACGAGAAGATTATAGGATATTTTTCATCCCAAAATTCACACGGGGACGGGCACAACGCGGGTAAAGCCGCAGACGCTGATAGTCTGTAGCATACAACTACGTAGGTTGTACTCGTACGTTATGTTTATTGTACGTTGACTTCCAGTAACTACCTTAATAAATAGTTACTGCTCCATTTTACAGGCATGTGTTTTTCCGCCTATAGTTATGAAGGTAATCGTATCAAATTTTTTTTTTATTACCGTTTATTTCGAATTTACTTCGAAAAGTATCTGGAAATTAACGACCGTTAGTCATTATTACTTAGTTGGTTCGTATAGTTGGTACGTACCTATACGCGGTAAAATTAGTATGTATTGGCATCGAAAGGGTCTCGCCCTTGCATGATATGTATTCGACAAAGAACTCCAATTATATTTATAAATTTCTCTTTTATTTCCTTTATATTTTTTATCATCAAACGAATAAAGTACCTACACAATTATTGTGATTCATCAAAACACATACTAGTTGTTGTAGTAGAATATTCATTCAGTTCCAAAATAAAATCTCGGTCAATAGTCAAAAAGCGATCAATAGAAAAAATTACGATGAAACTAATATTAATATTGCCTCGAAAAAATGGTTGAAACTACGTGTTACTAGATGACTTTGAAACTTGACTTTAATTTCTACGCCACCTCTCGTTTAGTTAAAGTGGGTTGATGTACAAGTTTTTCCTTCACAACAAGTTTTAAAAACGGAAAAGTAAACTTACTTCAAGTACAAAGTTATCATTAGTGCCGTCAAGCTAAAGCCACGGTTATATCAGGCTTTTTAAAATGGAATAAACTTGTACAGTAATGACAAAGGGGGAGTAATTTACAGTTTAAAACTTGACAATAAATTCAAAAAAGTGAATCGATTTTTTAAGTACTGATGGGTTATATCGAGGGGTTTCAGTAATGAATTCGCTGTGAGTAAAGTTCGCAAAGCAAGAAGATCTGGCGCATTGGTTGTGAAGTATTTGTCGTAATGCTGTGGACGGAGCTGATGCAATTCGCGGTGCAGGTGGAGGTGGCACGAGCGCGTGCACTTGCCCTGCACGTGCCACTCGCAGCCACCCGCCTCAGCCCCACCCTTCACGCCTACCCCTAACTCCCTAAGGACATAATAAAATTAGATCACAATACCTTATATCACAATCCCTCGGCGTGAACGCGGAGAAGCGCGAAATGTAGTTCGTGTGCAGTTAGTAATGTGTGCGCATTCGATCAACGCGCCAAGCGGCCTGCGAATTGACTGATGCTCGACCGCGGCGCTGGTGAATATATGCGCGCGCATCGCGCCGCGGCTGCGCGTGGTGGGAGTCGTCATTACGGGGCGCGGAGAATCAGTCTCATTCACACAGGACGGCGGCGGCCGGCAGGGCCCACGGGATGTCGCCTCGAGCACTCCCGCTGCCGTCACGGCAGGACCCCTCGGTAATTGCCGTTGCCACAACAAGGGAGGTGACGAGGTCGCCTAACAACCGACTCCCGCTTCGACCGTGATCCTGTTATTGTTTACAATGCTCGTGTTTGCGTTACTAATTTGACAAATATTGATAATTTTCCACGAGTGGGGCAATGAAGTGTGCCAAATGTGTTTGAAGTAAACAGTTTTCTATTTAACGTGACTAATTTTTATCGGCATCTTTTTGACGGCTGCTCACATTTCGGATGCGTTGAACCGTGTACCTATGTTTTGTATACAAATACGCACACGTAATATCTCCAATGCCGAGTTTGCTTACGGAAATTCACCCATTAGTCATCCACTACATCATGTTGTAATCGATCCAATCGTAGTTGTAACACAGTTTATACTCTATTATTTACTACTTCTTTGTGTTATTATTTCTACGCGTTATTTTACGACAAACGAAAATATTTTTCGTTTTAATTTTCTTAGAATTATTTTTAATTGAATTGTATTTTGGGCAAAACGTAGTAGTTTAATTACTGCAAATAAAAGATATTGTCCAAACAACGGCATAGTTACTATCGGTTGAGGCAGATCTATATGCTACCCTGCTGTTTATTTGATGGCGTAACTTACACCATTGATAAACAAACACCACCTGACTGGATGCATTAGGATATATTTGGAAGACATTAGACAGTTATGGAACATGCAATACACTTTATTTATATCCCGAATCAGTGTCAGAAATAACAAGAACCAAACTGAGTGTAAAGTTATCTCATAAAGTTCATAAAAAAAGTAAACTTATGAAGTTCATTGAACACTATGACAATATTTTGCTGAAAGTCACTTATGTCGAGACATGTTAAAACGTTAAGTATACAAGTTGGGTAATTAAAAATCAATCTATCTCAATCTGTCTCGTGTACTAACATTCTAGTCATCAGAAACAGTCAATGTATGGTTCTGACTTTCGATGGCATAATAACAAAATAAATTTTAGGAAAATTGTACTCAAATTAGTGTTGGATCTAAAACAACTTTTTTGTAGTTAGGTACACATATATATAATAAAATAACAATGTTACTCATACATAATGAGCACTTAGATCTAACTTAATAGCTGTGTGGGTTCCCCCAGACCGGGAGACTATGTTATTACGAGTAACTCCGACGCCAGGGTTGGCCTACCTACTCGAACTAATTAACTTACTTACTTACAAGTAATATCGTTGATATTACAAACGGCTCGTTGATATAAAGACAATTGAGTGTTCTGGCGCACTGTTGAACTGGTCTGCTTGGAGTAAAAGTAATAACAAGGGCGTACCCAGGATTTCAGCTAGGAGGGGGCAGGGGGCTGCTTATACCTGTTTCGAAAAGATCGTCGGTCGGGTATATTGCAACAAAAAATCATGAAAATTGACTTTAACTATAGAAAAAAACAAATCTGGCTGAAAAGATATTTTGTTTCCAACACTTCATTTGGCGCAGAGTAGGTAACACGTTTTTAATTTCTATTTTCCAAAAAAAATTACATTTATTTAATCTTCTAGGGGGGGGCAGCTGCCCCCCCCTGCCCCTACCTGGGTACGCCCTTGAGTAATAAACTGTAACGTAAACAACATCTTTGGAAGAAAAAAGAAACCGACTTCACTCCAACGCATCTCGTTTGACCTTCAACTTACTCTTACCTACATTGGTTTGTGTATTTAGGTCTAGCCAGTGTCACTGATAAGATAACAGTTGCTACGTCAATAACACATCACTTTACACGAAGACTAGCGGCTTCCCGCGGATTTAAGGTGTGAGTTGGTAAAGCGACTGCAGCAGTCGACTGCAACTGCAGACACAGCTTCACTACTAGTTTCTATGAAATTTCGAGCGCGCGGTGACATTTCTGCTGCGGTCGCGGAGTGCTGTCCTGCAGTCGTGACGTAGAGCAACAGCAGATAAGAGAAAAATATTTTGAAAAACGAACAAAAATAATAGTGTAGGAGCTAATGTTATTTTTTTAATACAATTTAGGTTGCTTAGTAATGATTAATCATTTTACTCAATAGAAAATCATTATGTTAAGATTGACAAATGTGGCATAGATCAAGGTGTCGTGGTTTTTATCTCTGCTACGTAGTATAATAAAAACTTGAAAAGTATAATATAAATTCACTTTTTTGACAGCCACCACCATTTTTTTAAAAGACCATTTTGACTGTATACCCCAAAAAATATAAAATCAGTTCAATGAAATATTGAGGTTTAAATATAAATTTAGTTCCAACGACGTGACAGACATAAAATAAAAACAAAAACAAATTTAGTTTTTTGAATAAGTAGAATTTGATGAATTACACTTCGATCAACACACAACTAGATAACGAGTCACGTTCAAAATCAAAGCTAAATGCTGTCCGCGTGGATGACGTGGGGACATCTTTATTTGTTTACTACCGAACTGAGACAATAGTTTGAAATCATTTCTAATTTCAACCTAATTACTACCATGACACCTAGAAATAAAGTAGCAAATCTTATGAATAAAATAAGAGCACTTTCAAGTGCGCTGTTATTCACCTTAATTATGTACATTACTAAACATTACTTATCTTAAATATCCTAATCAGTTTTAAACTACATACACACTATGAGAGACCTATCCGCTATCGTCGCTAACAGTATTATTGATCGAAGTACATAAACATTTGAATAAATAAATAAATACATAATGCATTATAAAACCGAAATTTTTAAACCAGTATTTTAATAACTATCAATTGACATTCATTTAATCGAAGCCACGTTATTTTTGTTACCGACGTTGTTTTGTTTCTTCAAATTGTGTTGAAAACGTTCGATTATTTATTATCATATTTGTATCTGCAACGGTAGGCAGCAAATGTGGCGGTCGGCTCTCCGACCATAAATTGTATTATGTCAAAATTTGAAAAATGAATTTGGGTTACCATTTTTCAAAATAATTACTCCTCAATTTATTTATTAAAAAGAATAATTTCATGTATTGGGATCATAATTAGTCGTTTGATTTCATGGTACACTTATAAATAATTTTATACCTAATACAAAATAACTATTAATTTTAAATTTGGGACTTTTTCGTATACTTTTATCACCCTTTCAACAGTTAAAAATTTATTTTAAAAATCTAATATTTGGCACCTCGATTAAATATGGTGGCTAACACTCACATCCATTGAGGTCAAAAACTTAAAATTGGATTAATACCATCATAGGTGAGCTGTACTCCTTTTCTAAGGCACAGGTAATCTTTAACCGAACTAATTTATTTTGTATAAGATGGAATAAGTTAACTATTTAGACCATTTCTAGGGAATTTAGGGTATCAGACTGGGATTAAATAATAATATGTAATAACAATTGGATTTGCATATGGATCAGATCGGAATAATAGTTTCGAATTCATAAAAATTAAAAGCATTCGAATTACAGTTGTCCTTTTCGAGGCTTTTTACGATATCAATCTATTTACGTAAATTGTAAATTCTTCCGGTATGTGCGAATTGACCATTACATTACGTTTAAATAGTTTTATTGAATCTCTAATTAATTGTAATTCCCCGCATTTTGGGGAAATTTTCACACATTGGCAACGTTGATTATGTGGTGTGCAGTCGGCAGTGAATTAGCGACTGCAGACTGCACTGCGGACGACTGCAACGCCCTGCTGCCTGCAGTCTGCAGTCGACTGCAGCAGTCGCTGATCCAACTCTTACCTTTACTCGTC